>CAUYQG010128135.1:0-26318 GCA_963574415.1 Tarsius wallacei
TTTAGGTTTAGTTGAATCTTGCTGGAGAGACCTCATCTCTACAATAAATCAAAAAATTAGCCAGGTGTGGTAGCGTGCGCCTGTAGTTCCAGCTACTTGGAAGGCTGAGGCGGAAGGATCGCCAGAGCCCAGCAGGTCGAGTCTGCGGTGGCCGAGAGCGGCCACTGCACTCCAGTCTGGGTGACAGAGTGAGACTCCAACTCAAAAAAAAAAAAAAAGCCAAAGCTTACTCTGTCTTCTTGGTGCCACCTACCACAATATTAATAAAATAATGAATTGTTTAATTTAATTAATTTTTGTTTCTTTCTCCAAGACAAAAGTCTCGTTTCAGCTGGGCTCAGTGGCTCAGTTTGTAATCCCATGCTTTGGGAGGCTGAGGTGAGTGGATTGCGTGAGTCCGCGGGTTCGAGACCCACCTGAGCAACTTGGCGAGACCTCATCTCTACAATAAATCAAAAATTAGCCGGGCGTGGTAGCGCGCACCTATAGTTCCAGCTACTTGGAAGGCTGAGGCGGAAGGATCGCCGGAGCCCAGCAGGTGGAGGCTGTGGTGGCCGGGAGCGGCCACTGCATTCCAGTCTGGATGACAGAGTGAGACTCCAACTCAAAAATAAAAGTCTCATTTCTTCACTGATAATGTTCTTATATATAACACAGTGTCTTGCTAAATGATCATTCAAAAAATATTTGATAAACAAGTGAGTGAATGAATGAATGATTTTGAACTGTTATCATGTGATTATATAGCTAGCAGGTAACAGTACCAAAATTCGAGTTCATTTCCACAAAATTCAAGCTCATCTCTGCTCTAATCTTTTCTACCATGAGACGCAGTCTCTCACCGGAAAAGAGGATCCAGAATTGTCAGGAAATTCAGTTGCCATTTTTCTAACATTAAGATTGGCAAAAAAAAATGCAATTTTATTTATTTAAATAAGCTTACTTAAGCATATTTAATTTTAATTGATTAGTAAATAAATGAACTAAAATAAAAAATAGAATTTTACCTTAAAATTAGAGACTAAACATCTAAAATCTAGCATATTCTTTCCATTTAAAAAATACATCCGATAATGTCAAGTGGTGTTAAAGTAACACTAGATTTCTCATAATGATGAGTAGACAGTTTTTTAGTTTGTGTCAGATTAAGGACATATCAAAGAGATGAAAAATACACATAAAAAATAAAAACAAGGGTACCTGATCTCAAACCAGGCATAATGGGGACCAAAGGGAGGCCCAAACTTTGCCTGCACAATGTCCATCTGTATGCCTAATCCTGAATTGTACCCAACATCTTTAAAATAAAATATTTTAAAAAATAGAAAATAAGTAAATAAGCCCCATATGATCTTGCATAAGATCATACAAACCAGGGGGAGGCCAAGAAATTCTGAAATGTATTTTTTAAAAATACAATTTATATTGTCTTTGGACCTGTTATCCAACAAATAAGACTGCTTTTGATAAAACAATGTTCTCCTAAATAAATAAGATCAAAAGACAAAAAGATTTTATTAAATACAAGCATGCCCATATTTCTTCATTGATTTTATGCATTTCTAAAATAATAGTAAAATCAGTTGTAGCTAGAAGAAGAGGCTGATTATAATGTCCATACTCCCTCCAACTAACTTGACTTTCCCTCACCTCTGGGAGGGGGTGCAGGGAGAGGGGGCAGGGATTCTTTCACCTGCTCGCTCCTGACAAGTCAGTTCTATGACACAGAAAGAAGACCAGACATTCTCAGATTACTATAATCTGTTCCACAAACAGTGGTGCACCGAGGGAGACAGGCAGTGGAAGCAGTAAATCTACAGTGTAAGAAATAAAGGGGTGCATTGTCTGTAGAGAATTTAGAACAATCCTAAAACAAACTGAGGGTCTGTTTGCTTTTTATTATCACCACTCATCATCTCAGTGATGAAATATTTTCTCTGCCTGCTAGAGCAGACCAATAGCCCCCATCCCCACCTTGATATGCCAATTTAAAAGGGAATTTTTTTTCCCTAGAATAGTAACAGCTTTATAGAAATTATGTGTGTTCCAGTTGAAATCATCCAGAATGATTCCCCTCAAAATGAAAGCTCAGTATTTTAAAAAACGATTGGGCTAGGAGATAATGAGATTCTGCCAAGAATTGAGTCAAAGAGAAAAATAGCTGTATTCTTTCCTTCCATTCCCAGTTGTTGTTTTGAGTCCTTTTACTTGGGCTTTCTTTGAGATGATTTTAATCATCTCCTCACCAGTCTCTTTATCCCGGGTCATGCCCACTTTAACACTTTGGACACGCTGTCGAGATATATCTTCATAAAGCACATATCTAGCTATAACGCTTCGTCAAAATCTTTTGAGTCTAATTCTGTCTATGAGACTAAATTTCTAGAGGTCATGGATAGTGTCTAATTCATTTTTTAAATCACCACAGAATTTAGTTCATGGCTCTGAATGGAGTAGTAGCTCACTAATTGCTGCCTACATGATTGAAAACTTCAGCCAGTAAATCCGATACATGTTATATTAAATTAATTGCTCTATAATGAAGCATGTTTCATTAATTTGCATCATTTATTCAACATACATTTATTGATCATCTAATAAGAGTTAGGTAGGCATTTTGTTATGTTGAATAATTTTCCATCCATGCTCTGCTTTTCCTTGGGCAATTTCTATATTCAGAGGATTTTTTTGTTTTGTTTTGTTTGTTTGGTTGGTTGGTTTTTGATGAAAGAAATGGGAAGAAAAAAATTAAAAACCTCTCTTTGGATCCATAAGGTACAAAATCCACATATCTGGTTTAGTCTTCAAGTCTGATATTCATTACACAAAAGTACAATGTATGAGTCATAATCTGGATGGTTTCATTTGCAACACATGAGTTTTTATGACCTGAGTTTTCAAGAAATGCTATAGCCTATGAGTCTCTACATAGACTTGAAATTAAGTATATAAGACCTTGCAAATAAGAGACCATAAAGGTTAAATACAAGTTTTAAAACAAAAGGCCAGATAATATTGCTATTTGCAAATTTGTAATTGGTGATTTTTTCAATAATTAAATATTTGGCCATATTTAAGAACCACGTATGTGAATAAGTGTATGAGTTTGCCGAAGGGTACATTTGAATGCTGTCAGTGTAGGATGTGTGTCTGCGTGTATACAATGTATTTTTAGATAAGAATGCGGGAAAAAGGAAAAGGGAGTGTGACAAACTGATAGAAAGCAGCACTGGAACCACCATTAAGTTCCACCTATGTGATTCCCCTTCCTCCTCACCAATGCTGTTGATTTTGTGGCAGGGGATTCACCCCTCAGAGCTCACTTATGTAAGGTTGGACATCCAGGGGCATTAATAAGATACTATAATTTAAACCAAAGAGGCACTCAGAATCCTTGTAGCATCTCTGCCTTAGAAGGAACACAGACATTTTAGGTACAGCCCCTGGAGGTGGTCTGCCTTTTGGGAACAACACTTGCATTTATGTAACATGAATAAGCTCCTGAATGCAAAGGTGCAAGTCGTGTGGCCAGGCCTCTGCTGCTAACCCTGATGAAGCTCGACAGCCTCAAGGCAGTAGTTCTGAAAATACATCAATGCAGGGCAGAAAAAATCTTTCAAACAAACAAACAAGAATACTGTGCTATATCACTTTTTCTATTTGGGACTCAAAAAAAAGATGGCATTGTCAATAGGAAATTGTAACTTTATTCAAATTTCTGTAGAACTGACCACCTAACCTAGTACTTTCCCCCAAATCTCTCTATTCCGTTTCCCTTGCTTTAATATTTCATGGCATTATCTCCATATGACACCCTATAATACATTAATTTATCTTTTTGGTTCTCTGTTGTCTTTTCACTGGAATGTAAGTCCCAGGAGAATAGGAACTTCTACTGATGTTCTCTGCTTTATTCCCAGTGTCTGGAACAGTGCCTGACCCAGAGTTGATCCTCATAAATATTTGTTGATGAATACATGAAGGAATGAATGAACGAATGGAATGAATGACTACTCTCAGCTGTGTTTTACTTGTCTCTATTCTCCCCAGCTTTTTGCTTTTAGAGTGAACTTATGACTGGCTTTGAACATAATCAGGAAACTCATAGTTTCCTCGATTCTTGAAAAATAATGAATAAAAATGCAAGCTAAATCCCATAAAACACATGCTTATGAACCTTCCTTAACAGAGGAAATAAGAGAATCTCTGACTTGTTTAAAACGCAGGCCAAATGAGAGTTTATAAGTAGTTTTTGAGATAACTGACAAAGGGTCAGTTTACAAGCTGGAGCCTGAGGCTGGGTCAGATTGTTGTCACTGCGCGGTTTCTTCCTCCTGCGATGCCACAGACAATCTGTCTGTCATTGCAGAGCAGGTGGCCAGGCAGAACGATGGGTGTGGATATGATGACTATGTCAGTTGCTAACTAGGGCCTGGGCTGCAGCTACAAGAAGGTGATTGCTATTAGGTTGCAGTTTGCACTAGACAGGGGCTAAAGAGTTTCCTTTACCCTATGCCCAAACTCCATCTATTTTTCTATGTACATCACTGGTTGTACAGGGGACAATATGTGTTCTGTTAATTTGTCTCTCATGCACAAAAAAATTGCTCTAACTTGAACGTTCAACAAGACAGAGGCCCTGGAGTCTGTTTATATGTCTTGTCAGATGAATTATAATACTGACTTCTGCCTCTTAGAGACTCAAAAAGGCCCTTACACATTTGTAAAAGTCCCCATCTTTATATTCTGTTAAATATCAATATTCAATGGAACAGCAGAATAGTAACTATGCTGTATCAGATGTAAAAGAGCTTTTTCATTTGTCTTCATCACAAATTAGTTATTTGACCTCAGGCCAGTGATTTTCAGTTCTGGCTGAACCTTAGAACCCTCCAGAAAACCTAAAACAAAACAGTGCCCAAACCAACTTCTAACCAATGGGAACAGAATGTGCAAGGGTGGGTCTCAGGCTTCAAATTTTTTAAACAACTCTATATATGTCAGGATTGGCCAAATCCCTTAGTACTTTCTTTCTCAGTCTGTAAATGAGAGTAATCACAGCTCCTCCAACTAGTTATATAAGGATTTCTTATATAAAAGTTAAATTGCAGGAGGCAACTAATGTCTACACAAAGAACATAGCCTTTATTTTGATGTACACTTTTAGAAAAGCTGAAACAAATTCAAAGATGGCTAAGCTTTTTGTATGACTGAATAATATTTTTAAACAAAGATAAAATGGAAGACTGTTTCTGAACATTACTTGTTCGTGGTTACTAAGGACTCTTCAGGTCACACGGTATGAGTCTGTATTCTTAGAGACCAAAGCATATATTTCCAGACATTTTCAGTGGTAGCAGAGTCAGCATTATTAAAATCATGGATTAAGACACCCATAAGTTTAGTCTATATCCCCCTTAGGTATTTTTGTTATGACCATTTTCAAGGGCTACTGTCTGGATATTGTAGTAACCACTAAAACATTGGCAGTTCTCAGAAGAGTCTAATCAGTGACCAGCAATTGAAGATACAGTGAGGGAGCTATATATCATAGATGATGCTTTAGAAAAGAGATTTATTGAAAAAGCTGAAGTGCAATCTAGCAGAGACACTGCTTCAGAACGGGATTGTGGAGAACAACTGCCTGGTACAAAGCACCCCAGGGGTTCAACTTGAGTCCCCATTTGACAGAGAGTCCTTGAGTCAATGTTAAGGAAAGTTTGTTGTATAAACTTAGTGAAGAAGTTTATGACCTACAGATAAAGTTCCCTGGTAATAAAATTAATGTAATGTGACAACCAAAATTTTAATAGTAGAGGGATTTGTTTTTCTAAAAACTGTCTTTGTAATTCTACTCTCAGAAAAAAGAAAAAAAAATCGTCTCTACTTGCATACATAATTATGTATATGTAAAATCCAAAAAGTTCTACAAAACTTTACTAGAGCCAATAAGCGAGTTGAATGAGACCACAGGATATAAGATTGATATAAAAATCAATTATATTTCTATGCAAGAGCTATAAACAATTGGAGATTTTTTAAAAAAGAAATTCTACCCTCAGTTTATAATAGAAATAAGATCAAATTGAGACTCAGACATAACGGAAAAGAAATATTGGGAAAGAGTAAATAATTTCGTGCCCCCCTTATCAGTCACTAACCACACTCTGTACTTACAAAATCAGAAAGTGCATAAGCAGTTTCTTTCATTTCAAAGAGAAAAAGTACTCTCCTTATGTAGAAATGTACAATTTCCTGGATTTGCATAGAATTCTGCAAAACAAAAATGATGGAATAATCTTGATCAATAATGAAATGACCTGATTTATGTTCTCTAATTATAGAAAAAAATTTAAATTTATATTTTTATGAAACCTAATTTACTAATAATAACTACAGCAATATGATTTACTGAGAAATTACTATGATTAGAAACTATGCCAAGCACCCTAAATATATTGTATCTTTTCGCAACTCTTTGAATTAAATTTTATGTTCTATGTTTTCCAAAGATATTGAGATTCAGTGGTTCAAGAAGTTTCCCAACGTCACACAGCCAGAGCTAGAGTTCAACCCAGATATTCTGATTCTAAAGCCTTGGTTCTTAACCTGTCTGCTGTTCTTTTCTGATCCACTAATTGCTCTGAATAACGATTCTTTCATTTAGTTACCATTGGTAAAGCTCTGGGATGCAGATGAGATACTTCCTTAATGTAATAAGGAACAGAAATTGAAAATGAAAGTGTCAGAATGTTGTACAAGTCCAACCCTTTAATGTAAGTTGTTCAAATGTAGTCCTCTGAATTCGAAAGACTATGGAAAATTCATTGGCTATTCCAAAGAAGTGGCTGATCCCACAGTCATACACAGGGGAAGAGGTTTGTGACTGCAAGTCTACCAGGAAGGCTGTCCCACTTTGTGGGTAGTTGTGCAACAGCAGGGCCCACTACTGGATGAGGAATGAGAGTGGTGGTCAACTGGTCAAAACTAAACAGAGAAGTCAAAGTTTAACTGTAGGAACAAGACTCCAGGGAGGAAGAGAATAGCAAATAACACTTAGAAGTCAACAAAGACTCCTCGAAATCATCCCTAAAGCAAAGAACCCTGGATGTAATCGGCAGCAAAGAAAACCCAAAGGACAAAACTGGGGACCCAGGGATCTACCTGAAGTTCTTAGGTAGGGGAAATTGACTAACGTTAAGCTCCACTCACTGGTCAGGCTGGGGGTGCTATAATACCCTTTTCTTATGTAGAAATCAGCATGAGACTGAGCCTAGAATGACCAGATAAGTGAAGGTTGGCAAAGTAGGAAGTGAAGTGGAGATGACTAGAACGACATTAACACACTTAAGAAGTCCTAAACAATAGAAAAAAATCAATAGCCATACTTCTGACCTAAAGAATTCAAAGTAAAAAATGAAAGGAATTTCAACAGAGCACTGTACTTGTTTTTCCTACGATGAAAAAATATCGGCTATTTTAATAAAGTATTAAATATTATTTTTTTTAAATCGGTATCCCTGATCATGTCTAATTTTTCTGTAGACTAGAAAAAAAGTAGAGAGAGCCTGAGTCACAACATTTACACATGATCTGAAAATGAGTTTGTTAACAGATCTTCTGAAGTTTTGCTAGGAGATAGGTCATGAAAATTGGAAACATCTTTAGAATATATCTAATCTTAGTGATATCCTTGTGGAGTCCCTGAATGGTTGTGCTGTAATACTTTGGTTAGATAACAGTGAAGGTCAGTGACTCTGAATCCCAAGTCCAGAGGAAAGAATGTCAATCCACACAGGAGACTACAATTAAGAAATACTATTACTATAGGAATATAAATTACCACTTCCTCCACAGAATAGTTTTTATTTCCAAAGCTGCAATCAGTAGCCGCCTTACTTTTTCCTTACCTAGAGCCATCAACTCCCTCAGCATTGTGCTGATGGGTGATGTAGCCTTTGATAATTCTTGCAATAAAAATCCAGTCATGTATGACATTTAGGAGGGAGCAAAGGGTTTGATTTACCCCAGGGCCCTGGAATCGTTATAAAAATACCTTTAATGAGAAATGAAAGGTAAAGAAAATTAGGAGCTCAAAAATCGAGCCAAATCCAAAAGGGTGCCAAATCACTAGGCCTGGGCTGCCGCCTCTTAATAATTTTACATAACGAGAAGACCATTCAATGTAGGTTTTTTCCAAGATTCCAATTTAACCTAAAAGCAGTCTAGATGGGAAAAGAGGAAGAATAAAGAGGAGGAAGATGTCGACTTTCAATTTCACTTGGTCAAAGCATGCGTGCACACACACACACACACACACACACACACACACACACACACAGACAGCCTTGCTGTCTTCTCAGCTGCTGATAGGATGATCTGATGATCTATAGGCATCACTAGAATACAGATATTTAAAGAACAGGGCACTTGTCATTCTATGTCACAAACATGCTTACACTTCCAGGAAAATCTCAGCTTTCGCTAAGGGGCCCATAGTGGCAGTAAGAGGCCACATTCTTTCCACCAATCTATTTCGATGAGATATAATCCACACACATATTCTCTTTAGCTCTTTCACTTGGTGCCTTCATTTAGCTGTGTCCTGTTTCCTATGAGTGGAGTCTTTGGTTCTATGCCTTCCTCAGTGTTATTTAGAAGGCAGCCACTTTTTTCTCCAAGTTCTTTTCATTGAGTGAGAGCCAAATATCTGCCTCTCACACTCCTTGAAAATCGGAACTCTAAGTAATTTTTGGCTGAGGACATACTCTAACAGAGAGATGGTGACCTTCTGTGTCTCCCCACGTGTCATTCTGTTCACACCCACTAGTCAGTGCAGTCTCACAATGAGTTTGTGTGGAGAGTGGCTTTCAAGAAAATGTAACTTACAGCAAGGAAAGGAAAACATTTTCAGAGAGGAATGATTCCTGCAAATTTACAAGACATGAAGCAGCTTGGAGTTTCCCCATCAAATGAGTATCCGTGACCAGTAGATGCACACAACAGACCCTTGCTAATTAAAGTATGGTCCTCATTCGGACAGCATCAACATCACGTGAACATTTACCAGGAATGCAGACCCCAGACCTTCTCCTGGTCTGTTGAATAAGAAACTGCAATCCTCAGGTGATTCTTATCCACATTCTTGTTTGAGGGGTGCTGGCCTAGAGCAGTGGTTCTCAACCCTCCTTGCACACAGGAATCAACATAAAAACAACAGGCAACATAAAAACAAATGACTGATGCTTGGGTCCCACCCTCAAAGATCCCAATTTAATTAGTTGGGGGTGTGGCCTATGCACTGAGATTTTTTAAGAACTGCCCAAGAGATTCTGAGGTGCAGACAGGGTTGAGAGCCACTGGCACAGCCTCAGAAAAAGGCACCTTCTTCCAACTCCTTCTTCCCTTTGCTGCAGTCTCAAACAGTCGGTTTCTGGCGTCAAAATCTCTCTTTTCCTAAGGCCTGACTGCACTGTAAGTATCTGGGGGACTCCAGGAAAGGTCTAAACCTTCTGCCTAGTACTTTGCAGCTTCCTCCTTCTCTCACCTTCTCTGTATAGCTGCTCCTGATACCCCACACCTGGGCAAACCACACCAGGGGCCAACAGCAATTGGGGCTTTAAACTATGAACCTGGAGCACTCCCAGGTGTGTCCAAGATGTGCAGCCAGTTTTGGGAGCCAGTGAACTCCACAGTAGGTCTTCGCCCTTCATCTGGCCAACTCTTTAAGGATTTGTAAGAATGAATGAGCTGTCAAGAGAGCAGGGGCCTGGTGCAATGCTCCTTTATTAATTATGGGGAAGTGATGTATTGGCAATGATAATGCTTCTCTTGGAAAGGGCAATGAATGGTTCGTCGATTGCTGCATTAGGTCTTTCCCAACTCAGTCTTAATGCTCGGCTTTTACTCCTCTCTGTAGTTTAAAAGCAGCACGGCTTTCACACTAAACAGCCTCTTGGTTCGTATTCCCAGGTGAGCTGCAGTCTTTGAGGGAAATACCAACGCCGTGGAGACTCTTTCAGAGCTCCTGGCTGGGAAATACCACCCCCTAACCTCCTCGCTCCCACCCGGGCCCCATATACCCGTTTGCTTGTGTCAGCATCTAGTAGCTGGAGTATTCTTGTACATATCTGATATGTAGGAAAAAACACAGAATAAGGATTTTTTAAAATCACTGATATATTCCCAGATCCCTTTGCTAAAAGAAAGCTTCCTTCAGCAGAGGGGTAGGAAGAAAGACAACTGGATTAACCGAGTCAGGTGGGAATCGGGGAAGGCGAGTCCGGCTCAGGGTTCCGTCTGCGGACAGGGCGAGGAAGGTCCAAAAGAAAAGTTGCAGCGCGTGTCTGCGCGTGTCCCCGCTGCGCCGGGTGCGGGAGAGAGCGCTAGCGCGCGGCCGAAACGCACTGCGGGGCCGAGGGCCGCGAGGAGGAAATCGGCAAAGATCTTCCGCGGCGGAGGCTGGGAGGCGGGCAGGGCTCCCCACGCGCTCCGAGCTCCAGAAACGCGCCGGCCCTACCCCGCGCGATCGCCGGGAGAGCCCGGGGAGGGGGGCGCGCGGGGATCCGGGTCGCACCGCGGCCGCGGGGCCGAGCGCGCGTGGGAGCGAGTGCGAGGCTGCGGGCGGCGGCGGGCGGGCGGGTGTGCGCGGGAGGGAGGAGGGGAGCGCGCGCGCCGCCCGGGCCCCGGCCCTCCCAGCCTCCCGGCCTCCGCGCCTGCCTCCCCCCGCGCGCACCGCTGCCCGCCGCCGCCGCCGCCGCCGCCGCTCCTGCTCGCGCCGGCGCTGCACGGGAGGCTGCCCGCCGCCGCCGCCTGCTTTGTGCTTCCCCAGAAGATGGGAGCGACCTTTTCCTGATCGGGAGCTATTTAAAAGGAGGGAGCACGCCGTCTTTCCTACCGGCGTGGACGAACCGGGAAGAATCTATTCACACTCCCCAAGCCAGGTAGGCTCTCAGGATGGGCAGATAGCAAGAGCTCTTTTCAATTTGCTGTGCATTAGGGCTACACTGTCCTCCGCTTTGGCAACCCAGCGGCTTCCACATTGTGTGTGGCTGTGTGTGTGCGGTGTGCTGTGTGTGCGCGCCTGCACATTTGTCTGGGTGTCCGGGCTTCTCTTGGAGTGAAATTGCTCCGGCTGGTGCGTCTGGGCGTGAGGGTGCCTGGCGGCTGCCGGTGCAAGCTGCCAGGGGAAGAAAGGACTGTGAAGGGGAGATGCTTTCCCCTGCACCGCGCTGGGCTGCGAGGACTCGGGGCGCCACGAGCTGAGCCCACCCCGAATGCAGCGCTGCCGGGAATCCAGCCGTCCCCACCCACCGGGCTCCTCTCCGCGGTCATCCCTCCTCCCGGTAATCCCCGGGGTCTTCCCCAAGGCCACACTCGTGAGCCCCCCTCTCTTCCGGCGGGCGCTGGGTGCTCATTCACCACCGGCTGCGGAGAGAAGGGAGGTGTGGCGGGGTAGAGGGACCGACGAGGAGAGGGGGGAGTGGGCTGTAGGGTCCACGTCTCTGGGCATGGTGCCGTGGTGTGCGCTGGGTCTGCACACACAGGCGTCTTCCCCTCGAGAGATTCAAAGGGAACTTTGCAGCTGCATAATCTGCCTCTGGAGCTTTGCTGGCTCTTGGGGGAAGATGGTCTGTGTTCTGAGATGTGAAGATACCCTTTCTGGCTCCTCCTCAATGAAGAAGAGGGCGGTCTTATAGCTGGACGGTCGGCTCTAGAAACCAAATCCGCCCAGGCGATGCTTTTGAACATATAATATCTGTGCATCCTTGATGCTTTAAGTCTCCCCTTCCTCCATAGATTCTGTTGCTGTTTGATGAATGACTTGGGCAGGCAATTCGTATTTCCCTCCCCAGACAGAGTGGCAGTGGTTGGGTTGAGAGCAGGGGTGATCACGTTTAACAAAGAATTTTTTTTTTTTTTTTTTGAGAAAGCGGTGTGCATGTTGTCTGCAGTCATTGGAAAGAAAGTCATGCTTTGCACTAGGTATAGCTTAAACCCCCCTTAGCCTTACTGTCTTGAAGGCACTCTCTATCTTTCCTGCTAGTCAGCTACTAGTGGTTGTGAATATAACAATACAAACTTTGTCCTGCTGGAGGTGTAAAGACTAAAAAGAGAAAGAAGGATATCAGTGGGAGGTGTAGTGGAAGAAGCTTTTTTAAAAATGACAGATGTGGTGAAGACAGTACAGACATCCTGATCATGGAGGAGCCGCTTGCTGAGTAGGTGGAGATTTCTGATCAGATCTGGTGAAAGGCATTGCTTGAGTGTCTCCAGATATGAGCCGCTGAACATGCACAATCCGAGACTTTTGTGAAGATTTCCTGAGGGAAGGTGGAGCAACCAGGAAGAAATTCTGAAAGTACCCCCACCCCTTTCCACCCATCCCAACACACACATACACACACACACACGCTTTCTCTTTCTCTCTCAAAGCTACTCTTGCAGCAACTCAGGAAAAGAGGGAGGAAAATGAGTGTAGAGGTCTAGTTCATTTCAGATACGAAGACAAAGCAGGAAGAGGGATGCTTGGTTTCAGGTTCCTCTTTTAAATCCTGTGTTACTTGGATTTAGCTCTCTGGGTTTGCTAAACTTGCTCAATTGGGAGGTTAGGCCGGTGCGAAACAGGAGGAAGGAAGGGAGAGCTAGCTCCATCTTCGGGCCTCGTCAGTGAGAAGGTGGGGAGGACCCACTTATTTCATCAAGAAGCAAGATGCGTGTTCTTAGATGGTTTTCATTTGACAAATTCTGCCTGCTTGAAGGATTCCATTTGGATTTTGGGGCTCTTTAGCTAAGATTTCTCCCAGCTGCTATAAAAAGAGCCCTGATTTTCCCCCCTTAAAACATGGCTGTTGTCTTTTATTAAAATTGGAATGATTAATTCCTAGAAAAACAGCAACAACAACAAAAAAGGACTGGACAAAGGTAAACCATTATTTCTTGTTGAGCTGTTTAGGGGCTGCAAAGGATGTAAACTTGTCCATGGAAGTCAGACTTAATCTCTTCTGTCTTGAAAGCTTAACAAGACTGGAGGAGGAGAGTAGTGAACTAAAGGAATATGAATGCTGTGCTTTATATTTCTCTATCTACCTATTTACTTTATTACTACTATTTAATGGTTTCTACTGCATAGTTTTGGATTAAGATTAAGAACCAGATAATCCTTTTGTTGACCATGAAGAGGAAGGAAAGAACCTAACAGTAACAGTGCCTTAACTGCAAATAAAATTACAAAAAGAAGGCAAGGTATAGTCAGTAACACCTACAGGACTATTTGCAGGAATTACGTTAATGGCTCTTTTAAGCTTACTATGTTTTGAATAAATAAAATGTATTCCAAGAGAGCTTCGGCGTCTCTTAAGCTATATTTAACATGTTTTTTACCAGACAAAAATAGACTTTTATTTATCTTGCAAAGTAAATGCATGGTTCCTTCCCTCTTTGTACTTATTCTATTTCTTTGACAAAATAAATGATGAGAAAAGCTCTGCAGAACCAATGAAGTTGCAATTCCCCTTTCAAAAGCAAGTCAAAGCATCCATGTAGCTCATGGATGTGGTTGTCTCAGTGTAAGTGCATTTCGGACTTTCACATCTGATTTTCATGTTGCAGTTCAGTGAGACAAGCCCTTTCTCTGTGATGCCTTTAGGTAGAGGAAGACTAGCATATAGGTAAGAGGCAGTTTTCCTTAACAGCCTGGACATAAACAAGATTCGAGCTGAAATATAAATTAAATCTGGAAAAAAAGAAACAGTTAAAAGATGATGTTAGAGCTCACATGTTGCATGTTTTATGTTTTTGCAGTAGGTGCATATGTTGCTTTCAAATAAAAATTAAATTTTCACCTTATATTTGCTAAGAATTTAGGAAGCAATGTGCTGTTCTCTCTGTCTTCTTCCTGGTCCTTTTATCCTTTTTTTTTTTCTTTTGTGTGTGTGTGTGTGTGTGTGTGTGTGTGTGTTCAAGGATAACTGTCTTTTGCTTAAGCATCGTCCAATATCATTCACACCTCATAGTTAGACCCTCTTTCCATACCTCATAGACCCCTCATCATAACCTCTACCAAATAGTCTCCCATCTGACCAAATTCCACTGCTCCCTCTTGTGGTAAATATTCTCCCCGACTTTCTCTAGATTCCAGAATCCTATCTAACATCACTTATGGCTTCCTTAGCCGTCTATTACTTTGGCTTTCATTCTCAGTAGTAACTGTGGCTAACCAAACCAGCGGGTTGCTGAACTAGCTGTTTCCACTTTTCTCTTTGGGCAAAGGAATTTCTGTCCCCTGGAGATATAACTGAGATTTAGTGGAAGCAAATGTCAGGTGTTTTCTGACCCTTTGGGATGGACTAGATTTTGAGAATGTGAGCTTTCAGCGTCTGCCTTTGAGATTTTGATTTGGACTCAAGGCTAGTCCAGTGGGACCTCATTAAGTACAGTGGCATTATATTCAGTTTTCTTTCTTTCTCTTCCAAAAGATATCCCCTTTCTTTCTTCCCCTCTCTCCCCACCCTCTCATGCACACACACACACACACACACACACACACACACACACACACACTACAAAATACATTTTACACAACATGTAATTTGAAGATTTAAGCAAATCGATGATTACTTCCTCAATAATACTTGTACATCAAACAGCCCATTTTCTGAACTGGAGACTCCCAGTGTAAACCCTTACTGATATGTTTTCATTAAGAACACTTAAGAATGCAGATGAGGATATATAGTGTCTTTTTCCAGTGTTTTGACTTAGCTAGGAAGACAGTTGCTTACAATTCTTTCTGTCTTTTGTGTTTTCTGTAGGTTTACTTTGCTGGTGACTCTGTATTGAACCCCTAAGTGTTCTTACATTTGTGATTGTTCTTTGATCTGCCCAGCCAAGAGTGTAAATAGTAACAAGACAGAGAAGCACATTTCTACCTTACCTGAAACTTTCTAGCCAATTTCAAAAGAAGGAAGAAGAACATGGGGAAGGAGAAAAGTCCCGATTGGCAGCAGAAGCAAAGAAAATGCTTTTGTGGTCAAGGAATGGACAAAACATCCCTGGGTTCAAAGCATTTGTCCACTGGCCAACACAGGAACTAAAATTCTCACTATCAGGGCCACTCATTTGAACAAAGGGATTATATCTACTAGTAGCTAATAAAATGCAATGATATTACCTGGGAAAGAGCTACCACTAATTCTTATAAACCATTAGCATATGTTCATTTTTAACTTGGATTGGTTTATCAGATCAGCTGGCAGATAGGTAGTCTGAAGCTCAGGAACACAAGACGTGAAAGAGGTTTTAAACTAGGTTGCTGCCCAGTTAGAGCACTCTGGGGACCATTCTGGTGGGGAAGAGTTAGGGACATGAGTCTTGGGAATGGTGCTGTTGATGGAGGCTCAGAGAGGAGCCAGACAGAGGCAAAGATAAATGCTCAGAAATTTTGCTTCTGGGATGGCGAAGGTAACAAATATTTGATCCTGTCTTGAAAATTTAGTCTTTTAAAGTCATCTGAGAAATGAGTGAAATACTTTTTCCAGAATGAAATGACATCCTTAAGAATCTTGAATAAATTCGACTGTATCATTTTAGAATATGTATTCCTACCAGTAACTTAGGAAATACTAGTGTGGTACCAATTCAGGCAAATGATTTATTGCACATGTAAGCGATCTAGAAAAAAAAATATGAATGTGAGAGTTCATCTTGTTGTTGTTGTTGTTTAGGAAAAAAAGGATAGAAAGAGTAATCACTTTGCAGATGTCATTGCATGTGAAGTCAGAATAATTAATCATTTTCTGGTTGAATCTAATGTGAGATGAAGTCAAACAGACAAGGTGGTGATTCAGCAATTTACTACAATGCAACCATGACATTTATTGAGCACTTAGTGTATGGAAGACCCCGCACAGGGCTTTTCAGAGAATGCAGATGATAAAGAACAGTTATATGGCATTTGTTGAGTACTCATTATGTGGCAGGGGCTGGGCAAGGTGCCTTACATATGTTTTCCCATTTAATGCTCATAAGTGCCCTGGAAGGGAGTATTATTATCCCAATTTAAGGAGGAGGACTGTGGTTCAGTTAAATAAGGGAGGTTGTCCAAAAGCCATGCTGTTTGTGTAGTATTCTCTGTTCTTAAGGATGTCATGATCCGGAACACCTATACTTGAAATACAGAGCTCATGAGATAGATCACTGCACTGCGGCTGAACAGAATGCTGTAGAAGTTTAAAGGAAGAAGGAACAGCATGGCTTCGTGGAGGAGGAGGCATTTTAATTTAGTCACAAAGACTGAAAAGGATTTTGAAAACAAAAGAAGACTCGTCACCTGTGAAACATGGAAATCATCCCCAGCTAATTTATGACAAGGACAACTCTGGAGTAATGTTAGAGCCATTTCCAGACCCTTCAAATCTTCTCTGTGTCCCAGTCAGGACCATGCCATGGGCACGGTGGATCTGGAACAAATGGTAGCATACACTACTGTATAAATGGATTTTTATACTTGAAACCAAAGATTAGGATGAACTTACAGCACAGCCTTGAAGGAAAGAAGCTGTAGTGGTCAGCAGTGAGACAAGGGGTAAACCACCTGCCAGTCTGTTCCTACCTAAAATGTGATTATTCTGTTCCCCATACTGTGACTGGTAGGTTTTGTTCATTTGTTTAGCACCGAAATAAGCAAAGGGAGGCCATATAAAGTTATATGACTTTCAAGGAGTGAAATTTGAGATAGTAGATTTCAGATCTCTGATTCTGAAGTCATTTCACCTAAGTCCCATCTCCTTTTTGTTTTTGGCTCTATAGAGGCCTCCAGAAATTTGCTCGTGTTTTCCAACCTCGGGAATCTGTAGGTGTCTAGCAAGGATTCTTCAGGATGGGGATGGAAAAAAAAATACGACTTTTCATCTAGTTTGACGATATCGACTAACAAAACGAGGACCCCGGAGCCCTCAGAGTAAAGGTCTCTGAGGTCAGGAGACAGTCCTGATAATTATTACATGTGTTTGAATTCAGCAGGTACTATGTTTGGCATTGTGCTAGTTACTTAATCTTCTCTGTGCTCACTTTCTTTATCTATTAAATGGGAATAATAATAGTAAAAGGCCTTATGGGGTTTTTGTGAGGAAGAATAAATTGATACTAGTAAAATATATGGAACAGTTTCTAACACACAAGTAGTCAGTGAGTGTTGACTCCTTACTTGAGAGCTACGTAGTAAGAGAAAGAGAGAGAGCCTTGTTCCTGCCCATGTGCCTAGGCATGAGTATACTAATTGGTATACTAATTGGTGTGGTGGGGACTTGCTATGGGAAGGTGAAAAAAAGATAAGTATACATATAAAGTCACATACCAGAGATCAAAAAACTGGTTTTTAAATGACCATATAGCCAGTATTTGTGGCTTTTTGGACCAGAAGATCTGTCATAATTTCTCCACTCTGCTCTTGTAACAAAAAAGCAGAGATAGTACATAAATGAATGTCCATAAATGTTATTTGTGGACACTAAAATTTGAACATCACATAATTTTCACATAATGAAATATTCATTTTTTTTCATTTCTCCAATAATTTAAAATGCAAAAATATTTTAATTCCGTGGGACTACAAGAACAGGTGGCAAGCTAATCTGGCCCTTTGACCATAGTTTTCCAACTCCTGACACCATACAGATTGTGAGAGACACAAATGCAACATCAGTGAGCTTGGGGAATCCTAGCCATTGGTATTGGTGTAATGTGAAGAGAGATGACCTAGAAAGTTGGAGACCTTGTTTTAGAGCCTAGCTTGTCGCTTCTGAGATGTATGGCTTTGAAAAGTCTTTTAAGTTAACAGGGCTTGAATTTTCTAACTGGGAAAAGCGTGGGGAGGGTCAAGTTAGAGGATGACTTAAGGGCCTTCCAAGCAATAAAAGAAGTTTTAAAGAGGGAAATTTGACATTTGAGGTGGATTATGGAGGACAGGCATAAACTCATTGGAAAGGAATATGTGGTACATATTTGTGTAATTTTCATTTAGTAACTCAGCTGACAACCAGCTGGTAGTAAGACTAACATTAAACCTGGGAAGTTGGAGGGGTGCTGTGTTATGGATGATGTTGAATGCCAAAGAATGGGATTAGAATATCATAGCCTCAGATTGTTAGCAGAATTACCCACTTTTACAGATGAGGCTGAGAGTGGAAAAATGACTTGCCCAAGGACATGTGACTGGTCAGTAGAACTGAGATCAGCACTCATCTCTTTGGCCTCTAAACCAGTGAACCTTCCATCTGCCACACTGACCCCAACAGTGGGGTAGAATGCAATTAGCTGCGGTTGCATGACTGTGGCCTCAGAGAGAAAAACTCTTGTGTAAATTACAGAAGCTACTTTCAGACTTTTCTAAGCATGATTGCATACTCCAGCATATCTAAGATGGTAGGTCTGTGAATTATCCTATTACAGAGAAGGGTAATTACAAAAATGCCTACCTAAGGTCTTGCACTCCAAAAATCTTTTGCCACATTTCCTGCTGAGTGTCTCTTGAAACTCAGCTTAGATGTTATTTGTTTTATCTGAGCCTTCCCTAATATTCTACTAGGTCAGGCCTTCTGTTACTTACTCTTATAGGACCATGTTTTTCCTTAATAATGTGTGTCAGAGTTAATAATTGTGGGGTTTTGGGGGGCAATTATTTAAATTAACATCTGTCATCTCGCTTCTTACCTAGATAATAAATTCCATAGGAATAGAGATTGTGTCTGTCTATCTTATGGTTATAGCCTTGAACAGTGCCAGATATGCTACAGACATTCAGTATTTGTTGCATTAATGAATAAATGAATTAATATTATTATCTCATTAGTCATTGATAATGATACTGATGAAAACAATCCTTGCATATGCAAAGGCTTAATAGGCAGAAGTTCACCTGCTAACTAAATTATTAAATGGTTACCATTTATTTCTCTATTGACTTTTTTCCTCTACCTTTTTCAGTCCTCTCACGACTACTTTTGTGATAGATGAACCCACATCTATCACAATTCTCATTTATCACAAAAATAATACAGCAGTCTCAGCATAGTTACTAACATCAAAATCACACCACATAAGCCAATATTTTAATAATTCTTTTAATACAGGTCTACATTGGTTCAATGAACACAGTCACTAGATGTCCTATGTAGTAGAGAAACTGGATGTTTCAGAACCCGTACTCGGGGATTTGTGTAAAAATTTTGCATGTTCCCGTAAGGCACTAACATTCCATCTATTCTTCTAAATGATAAGA
Source organism: Tarsius wallacei (assembly GCA_963574415.1). Lineage (NCBI taxonomy): Eukaryota > Metazoa > Chordata > Mammalia > Primates > Tarsiidae > Tarsius > Tarsius wallacei. Next base: position 19,280 of record CAUYQG010128135.1, read on the forward strand.
TTTGGCTAGTTCGTTTCTAAGCCGACTTCCATTTTTAAAATGTATTGATTCTATGTAAATATACACTTGGTATTAGAGCCATGTCACTGAGCATATTGTCAGACAGCTTACAAAATTGTGGGATAGAATACTGATGGTGGGTCACCATTATGTGAGACTCTATCAACTTGACTTTTTAAAGATATTTCTTTTGCTTCCTACTTCTGCTATTTGAGACTATGCAGGAAAGTTTATAAGACACAAACCTCTGGTTGATACACTTCCCTCTTCTGAAAAGCTATGTACTTGAAGATGAAGCTTAATAACACAGAGAAAAAGCTGATGAAATTCACCAGCCTCTGCTCACATAACCAGCATTTCCCTTGTTAAAAAAAAAAGATTTTAAAGAATCATTGAGGATGTGCCTATCACCCAGTTTAAAATTGGGTTTTATAGTAAACATACCCAATGACAAGAGGCAGACTAGAAAGCAGGAAGAGTGACTGCAAAGATTTATTCTTGAGTTGAAGTGAAGGAGAGTTGACGAAATCCTAAAGTGCCTATAATTTGAGAGCACGGCTTTCCTTACACCCAAGGTTTCCATTTGGGGTTTCATGTTTCTTTATGTGTTGTACCTCTGCTTAGGATCTGGGTATGGAAATTGAATAGGTCTCTGAAGGAGTTCATTTATCCTGAGTCTTCGTCACCGGCCGATGCAGTGTCCTGGCAATCCTTCCCTGTTTCTGCTCAAAGAAGGCAGAACTAACCTGCAGCAACTTTATGAAGTCAGAGCATATTCATTAGATGCCCTATCTAGTAGATACATTGTAAATTTCATAAACTGTGCTCAGGGATTTGTGATATCCAACAGACATTCAGTATGTGTTGAATGAATGAGTGAATGAATGAATGCTCTCTCCAGTGCTTTAATCTCCTTTTTTTTTTTTTTTTTTGCTTCCTGTGCTTTAATCTCCTCTTTTAGGCCCCTTATGATTTTCTCTTTGGATCTATCTTTCTCTGTTCTCCTGTCCTCCATCTCTCATACATTCATTTGTGAAAGGGCTTCATATTGTGATCTTCCCTTGAGTCCCAGTTTGTGAGAAGGAAAGCCCATCTAATACGTTATCTCACATCAATATGTCACTGATATCGAAACAAACACAGTCTTCTGATTTTCAGGCACTTCCTCGCCTAGGTGTTCTGCTTTCCAGCCTGTTTGCTTAGCATGTTCCTTTCCCTGGTGCCAGTTCTGCCCTTCTCCTCAGTTTTGCCCTTCACGTCTTTCTACTCCTTACATGGGTGCTTCTCATGGGTAATGCCAAGACCACCTACATCACAGTCACCTGGGGTGCTTGATAAAATTCAGATTTCAGAGTTCCTCAACTGTATATCTATAATAGGGCTCAGTGAACTGCATTTTAGTGAGTTTTTCAGGTGATTCTTATGTGATTTGAAGTTGCTCTATGCCTTTATTCACATCATTTCTTCCTTCTGGAAGGTCTTCTTGTTCTGTCCAGCTTTTTCCACCTTTCTAATCTCCTCCTTTTGTGAAAATGTTCATATTTTCATGTTTTTCCTAGTATTAACAGTCATTTGAGGAACTATCACTTGGAGACTGTAAATTCGTTAAGTCAGAAACCATGTGTCAACCATCTTTGCAATCCCCACAATGTCTGTTGTGGTACTTTGCACATAGAGGCCACTCAGTAGATGCATAATGAATAAACAAAGAGTCCATTCCTTCCAGAACTAGAAATATAGAGAAGGTTCATTTTATATATACACAGAGGAGGCCAAAAAAGTATACACATTTTAAGAAAGAAAAACTCTATTAAAATATATATACTCAATACATACCTATAACAAAAGGTGAATACAGGTCATGTTTGACTTCTGCAACTACAAGAGGTGCTCAAAGTGGTTACCATCAGCGTCCAGACACTTCTGATTATGATGAACTACTGCAGAACTTGCTGTACGAGGCCTCCCAGATCTTCCCCTGTGCACCTCACACACAGTACCATGTGTCTCAAACTTTTCATGAATGCATGCACTTGTTAGGTGTGTTGGAGATTCTATTGCATACTCACTCCATTGTCATTGTCGTCGTTGTTGTATTTCTGCAACATTCTCGAATTTCAAATATCACTTCAAAATGGTCTTGTACTTCTTGAATGACAACTGTGCTTCCACCATTTTCTTTGACTGTCCTACCTGTTGCTTGGTGACACTAGCATTCATTTGATTAATGCCATCTTTTGAGCCAACGTCATACTACACATTGCTACCGTAATTCAATTTAACTTTAAAAAGTAGTATATAGATAATGTCTCTTAAAATGTGTGTACATTTTTGGCACATATGTATATATAAATTTTTAAGGTTAAATGTTAACAAGCTAGTAGGGGGAAATGTTTTTAAGTAGGAAATTTTTTGTGGTGAACTAGATACAAAAACATTAATATGTCCTCACTGTTTTTAGTGTGTAAGGTCAAATATCAAAGAAATGTTACCTTTCCCCTTCAGGATTGATGATGAACAAATTACTATCTAAAATGAGTATCACTGTCCATCAGGAAGTCCCTGAAAGATTCACAGAATACAGAAGAGATGCTCCAAGGCTAAGCCTCCAGAAGCTCATTACACTTGAAATCTTTTGGTTGCAGGGCCATAAGCTGAGAGTCTGAGGTTTCTAGAACCCTGGTTGAATTAGCCCAAGACCCTAGGTACATTTGCCAGAGAACTAGATAGTCCACTAGAATGTTTGGTGCCACTATGTAAATGCCAGGAAAATCTCTCCTCTGCTGTGATTCTCTAGTAACAGAAGAGTTCCGTCTTTCACAGAAAGGACTCACTCCTTGACTCTGGCAATACCCTCACTAGACTACAAGCTTCTTTGAAGACATATCTGACTCACCTTTGAAACAAAGCCTGGCACATAAAAGTGGCCAGGAAAAGCCTGACAAATGAAACCATGAATGAATATGTTTTTCTTGTGTTTCTTTGGATTACTTATCAATTTAAAATTAAAATTAAAAATTTTGACCACAAGACAGTATAATTGTGAGCTGCATTAATATTCTTGATAAAAAATTGACTTATTGTCATTAAAGTGAAGTACTGACTTATTTGTTATGGCAAAATGCTATATCATTCTTCCTAGTTCCCACTCACTATCCTTTCTCTTTTATTTTAGTTTTGTTTGCTCGCCGCTAGGGATTCTTTCACCACTCTCTTGTCTCCTGACCAAAGGGAAAGACCTTGAGTTTACGGCATGACTTTGGAGTGATTTCAGACCTCAGACTTCAGCTGATGATTCCCCCAATGGATCATCTTTCCCTTGCTACGTGATGAGTAGGAGTACTTACAAAACTGTTACTTGGGGGTTGGGGAGGCGTGAGATAGGAGTGAAAGACATGAGGGCCCTCGATGAGATAGCACAACCTACACACATTTATTCAGGTGGAATGGGGGGGCAGCTTGGGAGGTTAAGTACCTAAATTATGGAGCTCATTGTCCCCAAAGAAGGGTGTTGTTAACCTCTGTGTGAAAATAAACAAAAAAGTCCTGCCATTTTGGAAATCATATGGTTTCACGCAAAGTGCCCAGATTAGAATTCTAGTTTTGTCACTTTAGTGTGTATGACTTCATCTAACTGACTTTTATGAACCATGTATTCTTCTCAGATGTAAAATGGGAATGATAAAACCTGCTTGCAGTATTGTCAGAAAGATCAGAGTAGAGAAAGCAAAAATAATTAACATAGCACCTGGGACAAAGCAAATGCTCAGTTAGTGATTCAGTCATTTTTGTCATCAATGCCCCTTAAGCTCTGCTCTGTGGCGCTGGCATTATGAATCTAAGGACAATGCTGACTGACAATACATGGAGCCCAAGATTATCAGAGTGTCTTCCTTCTGAATTCTTGTTTATTTGTACTGGGAGATACTTCTCCAGTTTTCTTTCTCCTATCCTTATTTGCATGCAGAATTCCTCCACCCCTTCCCCCCACACACACTTTATTTTTAGATTTTTGGAAACAGAGTTTTTTCTCTGTTGTCTGGGTTGGAGTGCAGTGCCATGATCATGGCTCACTGTAGCCTCAAACTCCTGAGCTCAGGCAATCCTTCCATCTCAGCCTCCTGAGTGGTAAGACATAGGTAAGTGTCACCACATCTGGCTAATTTTTCTGTTTAGAAAAAAAAGGTCTCAAACTTCTAGCCTCAAGTGATTTTTCCTCCTCAACTTCCCGAAGCACCGAGATTACAAGTGTGAGCCACTGTGTCTGGCCAGCATTAATATATTTAAGTTTAAATTCCTGTCATTAAAGTGTAATGACAAGAATTTATTTGACTACATGTCTTTTAATTGTGATGAAAGAAGGAGAAGACACACTTCCTTGAGTTTGTCCAAAATGTTAGGATCTCTTAGTAAAGCAGATGAAATTAGCAAATCAGGGCTGGTGTAGGAGGACTTTTACTCCTTGTCATGGCCCCAGGTTCTCCCTTTATACTGGAGATCAGTTTTTCCAGCCTGAAATGCTTTGCTCATGAGTTTCTTCTCCATCTAACACTGCCATTGACTTCGTAATTTGATATTGACCTCTGCTCTTGTTAGGGAACAACCATTTCCCATAGAGAGCATTTTTAAATGCAAATGCCTAGGCCCAATTCCCAGATTCTGTTTCATTACCAGAGACTTGGTGAATCAGGACATGACCCTATGATAATTATTTTATTTATTCAGTAAACACATGCTTGTGCATCTTCTGTGTGTCAGGCTGTGCTCTAGAAACTGGAAATATATCAGTGAAAAAAGAAAACAGAAATCACTGCCTTCACAGAGTTTACATCTTTTGGAGAGAGATAGTCAATAAACAGAAAGAACCATGGAATAAATTATATAGCACATAAAAAGCACTAAGTACTATGTAGAAAAAGAAAGTGGTGGGAAACGATGGGGGGGTGGGAGGGATAGGGGACGCAATTAATGGCAGTAAATACCTGTCTGGGGATGGGGGGACACTTCTTACAAACAAGGGGGCCTGAATGAGACATATTTGTGTACCTATCCGTTAAATGTACCCCTCAATCCCACCCGAAAAAAGACAGAAAGCCGACGGGCATGTGGGGGTGCCCGAGCCCGCGGGTTCGAGACCCGCCTGGGCAGGCGAAACCTCATCTCTACAGTAAATCAAAAAAATTAGCCGGGCGTGGCAGCGCGCGCCTGTGGTTCTGGCTACCTGGAAGGCGGAGGCGGAAGGATCACCGGAGCCCAGCAGGTCGAGGCTGCGGTGGCCGGGAGCGGCCGCTGCACTCCAGTCTGGGCGACAGTGAGACTCCAACTCAAAAAAAAAAAAAAGAAAGAAACGCATGTCCTCCTCTTTTATATGAACTACTTTTGTTTAGAATTCATACTTTTCAGTGTCTTTAATTGTTAAATTGATTGGCATAGAATTGTTTATCATAGTCCCTAATTATTGTTTTAATGTCCATATAATATGCAAGAAAGTATCATTTTCATTCTATATTAGCAATTCCTGGGGATTTTATTTTTCTATTTTTTTCTTGGCCAAACTAGTTCCTTTACTAATTTCATTAATCATTATAAGGCATTAACTTTTGATGTCTTTGATTTTCTCTATTGTTTGTCTGTTTGTCATTTTATTGATTTTCAATCTTGTCTTTATCTTTTCCATGCTTACTTCAGTTTAATTTGTTCTTTTTTATAGCTTTTTAAGGTAGAAGTTTATATTGTTGATTTTCAACTTTTTTTCTAATATAAATATTTAGAGTTATAAATTCCCCTCTAAGGACTCCTATACCTATGTCTCCTACATTTTGGTATAGTGTATTAGCATCATCATTTAGCTTTAAATATATATTTTCTAACTTTCTATAGGATTTCTTCTTTGATCTATAAGTGATATAGAAGTATGTTGATTTCCAGATATTTGAAGATTTCCAGATATGTCTTTTACTCACTTCTATTGTTATGTTCAGGGTATACTTGAAACTATTCAAATTATTTGATATTTACTGAGACTCATTTTATAGGTCAACATGTGATCTATCTGTGAATGTCTTGTGTGCACTTGAAAAGAATTTATTTTCTACTATTGCTGAATGTAGAATTCTACAAATGTCAATTAGGTTGAGTTTGTTGATAATATTGTTCCAATCTTCTATATCCTTACTGATTTATGCCAGATTTTCTATCATTTTCTGAGGCAGGAGTATAGAAATCAAGCAATAATTATGAATTTGTTTCTCTCTCCTTCAGTTCTATCAGTCTTTGCTTTATGTATTTTGAAGTTCTGTTTTTAGATGAATACCAATTTGTAATTGCTGGCTCCTCTTGGTGAATTGACTTTTGTATAATTATGAAATATTTCTCTTTATCGGTAGTTTGAAGTCAACTTTGATCTTTTATTTTATTTTTTTTTGAGTTGGAGTCTCACTCTGTCGCCCAGACTGGAGTGCAGCGGCCGCTCCCGGCCACCGCAGCCTCGCCCTGCTGGGCTCCGGCGATCCTTCCGCCTCAGCCTCCCAAGTAGCTGGAACTACAGGCGCGCACCACCACACCCGGCTGATTTTTTTATTTATTTTATAGATGATGTATCGCCATGTTGCCCAGGTGGGTCTTGAACCCGTGGGCTCAGGCAATCCACTCACCTCGGCCTCCCAAAGTACAACTTGGCGAGACCTCATCTTTACAATAAATCAAAAAATCAGCCGGGCATGGTAGCGCGCGCCTGTAGTTCCAGCTCCTTGGAAGGCTGAGGTGGAAGGATCGCCAAAGCCCAGCAGGTCGAGGCTGCGGTGGCCGGGAGCGGCCACTGCACTCCAGTCTGGGCGACAGAGTGAGACTCCAACTCAAAAAAAAAAGAGACCTCTTGAACTTATATTTTCTATTTAATCGAAATTTTGTGTGCTTTGACCAACAACTCCCCAAACCTCCCAACCCCCAGCCTCTGGTAACCACCATTTTGCTTTTTCTATGAGTCTGACACTTTTACACTCCACACATAAAAGAAATCATGGTATTTGTCGTTCTGTGC
>CAUYQG010128140.1:0-15868 GCA_963574415.1 Tarsius wallacei
CACTATCTGCTAAATTCTTTTTTTTTTTTTTTTTTGATTTGGAGTATAACTCTCACCCAGACTGGAGTGCAGTGGCTGCTCCCGGCCACCGCAGCCTCGACCTGCTGGGCTCCGGCAATCCTTCCGCCTCAGCCTTCCGAGTAGCTGGAACTACAGGCGCACGCTACCACGCCCGGCTTATCTTTGGTTTATTGTAGAGATGAGGTCTCGCCAAGTTGCCCAGGCAGGTCTCGAACCTGCGGGCTCAGGCATGCTAAATTCTTTACAGCAGCATCCCATGTGATCATTACAACCGCCTTATGTGGTAGGTACCTCCAGGGCCCTCATTTTACATATGGAGAAAGTGAGGCTCAAAGAGGTGTAGCAACCTCCCCTGGGTCACACAGCAAGCGAATATCAGAGCAGAGATTCCTAATTTGTCTCAGTGGCCAAGGTCAAGGCATGCCACCTCGAAAGTGTCACCCACAGGTAAATATCTACCTGCATCCCCTGTTGAAAGGGAGCTTTCACACACCTGGTCATTCTTTCTCTTGTTCACTCAGTGGATATTCGCTGAGCATCAGGATTTGAAGGCGATATGTTTGTCCCTCTCATGGGATGTCATTCATGGAGCTTGCATTCTGGGAAGCCAGGCCAGATAGTGACCAATAACAAGGAAAGATGGCAGCCGTCAACTCTGAGCAGAATGAAACAGGTTGATGTGACAGAGGAGTTGGAACCTGCTCCTGAGATGTGCATCCACAACTTTCCTGCAGGATTCCTGGCCCCAAGCAGGACTCCAGGAGGCTGGCAACAGGAGGTCACAGCTACCCCCCAACCCCAGCGCCTCTGCCCCTGAGACTGGAAGCAGGAATGCAGGCAGGACTCCAGCCCTGATGTTAGCAACAGCCCGTGTCCTGCAGGCCCCCGGGGTGCCTCCCTGAGTCGCCTGTCCTTTCCTGCCTCCCTTGGCAGCCCAAATCTGGAAGGAAGTGGGGGGAGGTTCTGCCCCTGACCTGACAGGCAACTTCAGACAGGCCCTTCACTTCTCTGGGCCTCAGTTTCCCCCGCTCTGATCTTCCCTGTGTCTGGGAAAGGCTACATCCGTGGCCCTCAAGGCTGCAGTCAGCCATGACCATGGGCTGACCCGCTCCCAGCTCCCTCTGCAGGGGTCGTGGTGCCCACCGGGCGGGGCGATGGTGCCTCCGTGGGGCCTTTCATCGGGAGAGAGCCTGCCACGGCGGTCCCCGGAGGGAGTGGGCTTCACCCGCAGGAGCAGGCCCGGGTCGGGTTGCGAGTCTGGTTAATGCCTCCGTGCATTAGGCCTGTCGCCCGTTGACAGGGTTTTTTGTTTAATTGGAGGCATAAGAAAACAATAACATCTGTCGGCCTGAAGAGAGCCGCAGGAGCGCAGCGGGCGAGCTCTTGGCGAGGAGGACAGGGGCAGGGCAGACCCGGCTCTGCCATGCTGGCTGGGTCTTCCCGGGAGGGTCCCTTCTCCTCTGGGGGACCCTCCACCTGGCAACAAGCAGGTGGACCTGCAGCCAGCTGACTCCAAGTGTAGGCCAGGAGCACCCACCTCAGAATTTCCCGGGGAGCCTGCAAAATGCAGGTTCCCAGGCCCTGTCCAGCGCCCTGCACCCAGAATCTCCAGCACGTAAGGCCCGTGAATCCGCCACTACGTCCTGAGCGTGACTGGGCAGGACCTGCGTGGTGGAGTGAGGGCTGGCCCTGACTCCCAGACGCTGGGCACAGGGTCTGGCCCTCAGGAAGTATCAGCTCCTCCTAGAAGCTGGAAGGCAAAAGGACATGCACCAGAATGTTCGTTGGGGTGGGGATGCTGGGGGCTTCCATTTTTTCCTTATGAATAGTTGATTTTTTTTTTTTTTTTTTTTTTACAGTGAACACGTACAGCAGTGTAACTGACAAAAATAATCAGGGGAAAATGGAATGACTCTGTAGTTTGGATGATAGCCTTTTTGGTAGATATTCATGAAATGTGTATTTAAATGGTTGTCTTAGCCAGGCAGGGTAGTGTGCGCCTGTAGTGCCAGCCACTTGAGAGGCTGAGGTAGGAGGATCATTGAGCCCAGGAGTTGGAGTCTGCTGGGAGCTATCATTGCCTGGGTGACCCTGTCTCAATAAACAAACAAACAAATGATTGTTGTCGTAATGGTCTGGCTTTCAGATCACAACCGATTTGCAGGCTTCCTAAAACAAGTAAAACAATAAAGCACACATGTGTGCACATGCCAGTTGGTTTACCCAGCCGCCCGGCCACCCCACTCCGAGTTCACCAACATCGACAGCCCGATGGAGATCACTCCACACAGACTGACACGTGTATGGTCAGTTGGGTTTTGTTGCTGTGTTACTGAAATCAAAGCATCTTGTAGACCATGCTGCAACTTGTAAAACAAACCTGTCTCACTTCTTTCTAGACTTATTCAATAAACACTTGAGTTTCTTTCTTGCCTCTACAAATGGAAATAAATGAAAATAAAAGTGACACAGTAACTTCAGAACTCCAGTTGGGAATTTTGAACAGAATCATTCCATGCTCATCTGCTTAACAGACACGTATGCACACATGTCCACGTGTGGCCACCCACACATGTATCTTCTTTCTTCTCCTTGCATTGTTGGTGAACATGGCCTCTTGCCTCGGCCTCCCAAAGCACTGGGATTGCAGGTGTAAGCCACCGTGCCCAGCCAGAATATTATTGATGATTATGGAGCACTCACTATCTGCTGAATTCTTTACAGTAGCACCTCATGTGATCATTACAAATGCCTTAAGTGGTAAGTATGACTGAGGCCCTCATTTTACATATGGAGAAAGTGAGGCTCAGAGAGGTGTAGTAACCTCCCTTGGGTCACACAGCAAGAAAGTATCAGAGCAGAGATTCCTGATTTCTCTCAGTGGCCAAGGCCAAGGCATGCCATCTCAAAAGCATCACCCACAGGTAAACATTGACCTGCTTCCTCCTGTTGAAAGGGAGCTCTCACACACCTGGTCATTCTTCCTCTTATTCACTCAGTGGCTATTTCCTGAGCATCAGGATTTGAAGGTGATATGATTGTCCCTCTCGTGGGATGTCATTCATAGAGCTTGCGTTCTAGAAAGCTGGGTCAGATAGAGGCCAATAACAAGTAAAGATGGCAGTCATCAACTCTAAGCAGAATGAAACAGGCTGATGTAACAGGATGACGGGGTAGTGCCTTCAGATAGGGTAGGCCGGGAAGGCCTCTCGGAGGAGGTGATATCATAGCTGAAATGTGAATGACAAAGAAAAACTACATTGGAGCTGGGTGTGGGGGTGTGCCCCTGTAATCCCAGCACTTCAGGAGGCCAAGGAGGGAGGATTGCTTGAGGCCAGGTGTTCAAGATCAGCCTGGGCAACATAGTGAGACCCCACCTCAAAAAAATATATAACAATTAGCTGAATGGAGTGGTGTGCACCTCTAGTCCCAGCTACTGGGAGGCTGAGGCAAGAGGATCGCCTGAGCCTAGGATTTCAAGGCTGCAAGGCTGCAGTGAGCTATGATCATACCACTGCACTCCAGCCTGGGAACAGAGTAAGACCTTGTCTCAAAAAAAAGAAGAAAGGAAGGAAGAGTCAAATTGGAGCAGAGAAAAACACTCTAGATGGAAGAAACAGCACACTCAGAGGCCCCCTGCAACCTGACCTCCACCAAAATTTGAATAGGGCATCCAGGCCAGGTGTGGTGGTTCCCACCTGTGATCCTAGCTAGTGGAGAGGCTGAGGTAGGAGGATCCCTTGAGCCCAGGAGGTCGAGGCTGCAGTGAGCTATGAGTATGCCTCTGCACTCCAGCCTGGGTGACAGAGCAAGTCTCTGTCTCTAAAAGAAAAAAGAGGAAAAAAAAGAAAAGAAAAAGAGAGCAGGGCACGGGTTTCAGCCACCTTAGACACTCTGGACAGCACAGGGCTCAACTTGCCCTATGAATTCCAACCCTGCTTTTCCAGAGGAGCCGCTAAAGCCATCAGCAGCCGAAGGCAGGAGCCCCAGCCCCAGCCCTGAGACAGTTTTTGTGGGCTTGGGGGAGGGCGGCTTTTATGTTCACACAGCCGCCACATCCACCCAAGTCTCCAACCCAGAGCTGCGAACTGAGGCGTCATCCAGCCACAGATGGGTTTAGTTTGGTCCAATCAGCATTAAAAATGTGTTTTAAGTTAAAGCGTTTAAAAATTGGGCGTTTGATACAATAACCCAGATTCTCGGTTTTTTCTGAAAACTCACAGGATTTGGCGGCTCCAGGCACAAATTCCCAAATAGCCACCACTGGCCTGGGCTGACCACCACCGGCCAGCTTGACTTGCTCTGTCAATTTCAGCTCCTGCATGGGCCCCACAGGCCGTGGGGGGACTCCCCTGTGGGTCTACCTGAGGAGACAGAGATCCCTGAGAGAACGCTGGGCCTCCTCTGGCCCATTCATTGGCTGAAATATGTTCTAAGTCATCCCTGTGTGACAGGAAGTAAAAACACAGTGATAATGATTAAGAGAGTTGGTTTGGTGGCTTATGCCTTGCGATCCCAACACTTTAGAGGCCAAGACAGGAGGATCCCCTGAGGCCCGGAGTCAGAGACCAGCCTGGGCAGCATCGTGACACTCCCAACTCTACAAAAACAATTTTTAACAATTAGCCAGGTGTAGTGGCACATGCCTGTAGTCCCAGCTACGGGGGAGGCTAAAACAGGAGGACCACTTGAGCCCAGGAGTTCGAGGCCGCAGTGAGCTATGATTGTGCCACTGCACTTCAGCCTGGGCAACAGAACAAGACCCTGTCTTTACAAAAATATTTAAAAATTAGCCAGGCATGGTGGCACCACCGGCAGCCCCTGTTACTCAGGAGGCTGAGGCAGGAGGCTTGCTTGAGCCCAAGAGTTCGAGGCTACAGTAAGCTAGGATAGCGCCACTGCACTCCAGCCTGAGAGACAGATCGAGACCCTATCTAAATAATATTAATAATAATGAAAATGATAATAAATAACAGCACACTTTGCGACACGCTGAGCACCAACCTAAGCAATGCACTTTCAGCACCTCTTTTTTTTTTTTTTTTTGAGTTGGAGTCTCACTGTTACCCAGACTGGAGTGCAGTGGCCACTCCCAGCCACCGCAACCTCAACCTGCTGGGCTCCGGCGATCCTTCCACCTCAGCCTTCCAAGTAGCTGGAACTACAGGCGTGCGCTACCATGCCCGGCTGATTTTTTGATTTATTGTAGAGATGAGGTCTCGCCAAGTTGCCCAGGCGGGTCTTGAACCCGCGGGCTCAGGCAATCCACTCACCTCAGCCTCCCAAGGTGCGGGATTACAGGTTGAGCCACTGAGCCTGGCTTCAGCACCTCTTAATCCACCCAACAATCCTATCTAAGCATTATGTGTCCATTGGACTGATTAAGCAACTGAGGCTCAGAGAGCTTAGGTAACTTGCCCAGTTAACATCACTAGCAAGTGGTGGAACTTGGATCCCCAATCAAACTCCAAAGCCTGAGGACTCAGCCCACCAGGGCCACTGCCTCGGGGCGCTCTGGCCATCTGCTCATTGCCTGTTAGCCTAGCACAGAGGGCTGGAGAGCCGTAGCCATAGCAACCTGCCCTGCCCACCAGGAGAAAGCACTTCTGAACGGTGAAAAGCACAGCCTTGTTATCAGACAGACCTGGGCTCAGAGCCCAACTTCCAGGAATACCACTTTCTCGCTGCGCTGCCCAAGGCAAGCTACCAACTCTCTCTCTGGGCCTCAGCTTCCTCTTCTGTGAAATGGGAGGGATAGTAACACCTGCTGCTTGGGGCAATTGGAGGACTGAGATGTTGCATTTAAATGCCCTGTCTATACAGTCCTTTGGTGGCAGGCATCAGAAACAGTCTGCCTAAAAAGTCAGCTTAAAGGGGTATATTGGAGAGTGAGGTGTGGAATACTCAGAGAATCCCGAGAAAATCCAAAGAACCAGGCATGCTCCAGGAATCAAGATGGCAGGAATAATGGACAACCCTGCCGAGAGCTCCCCACCAGAACCATAAGGTTTCACCCTGTTTTCCTTCCATCCTTGATTCGGCGTCCTGGGAGATTGGCCTCTCTTGGGTCCCATTTCCACTCGAGTTATGTCAGTTTCCAGGGCTTAAGCAGAGCTTAAGACAAAGATTCTTAGGCAATTTCATTTTGGGAAAGTGCCATGGGAAGAGGAGGAGGGGGTCGAAGATGTGATTTTAAGGCTGGACGTTGTAGCTTATGCCTGTGATTCCAGCCAAGGGATTTGGGAGGCCAAGGCAGGAGGATTGCTTGAGGCCAGGAGTTTGAGACCAGCCTGGGCAACATAGTGAGACTGAACTCTACAAAAAATTTTTAAAAATCGCTGGGCGTGGTGGCACGTGCTATAGTTCCTGCTACGCAGGAGGCTGAGGCAGGAGGATTGCATGAGCCCAGGAGGTCAAGGTTACAGTGAGCTATGATTGTGCCACTGCATCCCAGCCTGAGTGATGCGGAGAGACTTTGTCTCAAAAAAAGTTTTTAAAAAAGGTGTGGTTTCAAGAAGAGTCTAATTTCAGCCTGACCCTGCCAGAGAGCATGAATTGTAAGGCAGTTTGTCCCACCTGGAGGAAGGGGGCTGGACTGACACCACATTAGTCAATCACTGGCCCCAGGTCACCCCCAGGGGAGTCTCTGGTGTCACCTCTCAGGTAGCCCCAGATAAATCACTTCGGGCAATTCTTGGGTGGGGGAGGCAGCTGTATACCATTGGTGTCCAACCTTTGCAGGGCAGGAGGGGGTTCCTGGCTGAAAACCAAGGGCACCTGCCTCACTGGCCATTGCTGAATTTCCCCACCAGCCCACGTGCAATGAGGGAGAGGAAATTACCTAAAAGGAAATCAGGGTGCTATTTGCAGAAGAAGGAGACATGGATACAGAGAGCTGAAAAAAAGCAATTAAATATCTAATACAAATGTTTAGCCTGGAGCCTGTTCTGTGTAGAGCAAACACCAAATGAGTGGTGGCTGTTATTGTAAGTGCAACAAGATATTAAAATGAAAAGTGTCAGCTGAGAGGGCAAGATAAAATAAATGCCACATTCTAGAGTAGGTGGAGTGGAAGACCGGGGTGCGAAATTGGCAAAACCGGCAGGCACTGGCCGCTCTCGGTCCCTTACCATGCTGTGGGTGGGCTTTGAAGGACAGAAGCCGTGGATGAGGGAGAAATATTTGGAGAGGGTTGTGGGTGTGCCGAGTCCCACCTTTCCTCAAAAAGGATCAATGAAGGCTACGCCCTTGTTCATCTCAAGAGACGTGGAGTGGGACTTCAAGTGACTCCTGGGAGCTCAACTCAGGTTTGAAGGTGTGGGTCCTTCCAAAATCCCCCAGGTGATGGCCCTAGGAGATGCTTAGCATGAGGGTTGTGCCTTATAAAAGCGTCTCAGGGAACTAGCTAGTTCCTTTCTGTCCTTCTGCCTTCCACGTGTGAGGACGTGGCGAGAAGGCGCCAACTTGAAATCAGAATCCATTCCAGATCAGACATCGAACTTGCTGGGGCTTGATCTTGGACTTCCAACCTCCAGAACAAGGAGAATGAAATGTCTGTTCTTTTCACACAACCCAGTCTCAGGCATTTTGTGACAGCAGCGGGAATGGACTAAGGCAAGCTCTAAGGGTGTCTCCTGTGTGTTGGTAAACATGGCAGGCTGCTATTCGGGTCCCGTCTGTCCCTTCTGGAGGCAGCCTTCACCCTGGTCGACTGCTCTGAGGATGGAGAGGCCAAGGGCTGCTCTGACACTCGCCCCAGAACTTGCTAGAGCAAGGGGACTACAGGTTTCTTGGGCACTCCTGTGGGATGGCTAGAGAGGGAGACTGTCCACGACAGAGTCCAGGAGGGGGAAACAAACAGCCAAAAGGAGACAGGGTCTTGCTGGACGGATGCCTAGGTGCTGAGGAGGGAGAATGTCACCAGCCAGGATGGAAATAGAGTCACCTTGGCAAGGGGAGAAGTTTCTCCCACTCGTCTTTCACTGCAGAGCTCCAGAGTTGGAGGGTCGGAGGTGGAGGCTTCCTGAGTCTTCAGGGAAGGGCACAGGCAGGGGACAGAGAGAAGCCCAGTGTGAGCTCCTTCCTGACTACAGACATGTGTTCTCTCTCTCTCTCTCTCTCTCTCTCTCTCTCTCTCTCTCTCTCCCCTTCCCACCCTCCCTCCCCTCCTCTCTCTTTATACATTTTTTTAGAAATGGGATCTCACTGTGTTGCCCAGGTTGGTCTTGAACTCCTGGACTCAAATGATCCTCCCTCCTCAGCCTCCCAAAGTGCTGGGATCATAGGCCTGAGCCACCACTCTCGGCCTCAATTGTCATTTTTAGTGGCTGCCCAGTGTTCCCTGAAGTGGAGCATCAGTCTTAAGGAGCACAGGCTCTGGAGCCAGAGGGACCCAGGTTTGAATCTTGCCTCCACCTTGGGGATGCACTGTGGGACCTTGGACACATAGTGTCCACCGAAGAGCTTCTCTAGGGCCATCTCTGGGAAAGGGTGTCCTCTCAAAGCCCGACCACAGCTCTCCCTTTGCCATCCACTCTCAGCAGCCCTGGGTCTCCCCCATCTCCTGGGCCCGGCACCCTGGGGCTGCCCCAAGCTGATGCCCTCTCAGCCTGCAACCTGTGTGCTGCACCCCTCTGAGGCAGGAGACCGCGCCCTTCCCCCGCCCCCGCTTGTCTGGCCCTCAGCGCAGACTGCTGTGTGTATGCACCTAGACCCTCTGGACTGAGGGCGCCAAGAGGGCCAGGTCGCCTGGGGAGTCCCGTGCCTCCAGAACATTCCAGCCACCGTCTAAAGGCATCCATCTGGATGGCAGCTCAGCCCTCAGCCTCTGGAGCCTTCAACTGTAAAAGCAGGAACATTTTCCTGGTGAAGCTGTTCTCTCATTGGCTCTTGCACATTCATGGGTTGAGAGCACTGGGCCTGGAGTCCACATGCCCAAGCCTTCATCCCACCCTGTACCAGCCCGTTCTGTGAGTGCAGACAAGAAGCCCCTCTCTGCGAGTCACCTTCTCCTCCTCCGTAAAGTGCAGAAATGGACAGACAGTCTCAAAATGTTCCCCTACAAGGCCCGGGCTCTGATTTTCACCCACTTCTCCCATCCATTGTCCCCCATTTAACCTTCCATCTTTCCATAGTCCAATGGTTTTTCTTTATTTTTCATCTTTATTGGTGCTTTTTTTTTTTTTAATCAGAGTCTTACTTTGTCGTCCAGGCTAGAGTGCGTTGGCACGCTCACAACCACCCCAGCCCCGACCTGCTGGGCTCAGGCGATCCTTCCACTTCAGCCTTCCAAGTAGCTGGAACTACAGGCATGTACCACCACACTCGGCTCATTTTTTTATTTATTACCCAGGCTGGTCTTGAACCCATGGGCTCATGCAATCCACTCACCTCTGCCTCCCAAAGTGCTGGGATTATAGGTGTGAACCACAGCACCTGGCTGGTTTTTAAGCATATTTATTTATTTACGTATTTATTTATGTATTTATATTTCAAAGTGTCCTGCTTGCATGTGGCAGCATTTTCACTGCAGGGCTTAGAACATGACATCCTCCTTGCCACGCCCTCTAGATCTGTGGTTTCCAAACAGGGCTATGGGGAGGGGAGGATTTGCTCTGTGGGAACATTTGCCAACGTCTGAGGAAAGTTTTGGTTGTCACAGCTGGGGACTGCGGAGCTGCAACTGGCATCCAGTAAGTTGAGACCAGGGACGCTGCTCGCCATCCTATAATAGGAGGGGACAACCCCAAGCAAAGAGTTATCCATCCTAAAATGTCAGCAGTGCCAAGATGGTTAAGATTTGGGTATAGATTTTTTTCTTAAAATGTCTACAAACATACAAACAAATGCACATATTTTAAAAGCCACCATAGGCACCAACTGCACTTTTCTTTATTCCTTTAACAGTATTGGCAGTGGCCAGGTGTGGTGGCATGCGCCTGTAGTCCCAGCTACTCAGGAGGCTGAGGCAAGAGGATCACTTGAGTCCAGAAGCTGAAGACTGCAGTGAGCTATGATCACACCTGCGAGTAGCCACTGCGCTCCAGCTGAGGCAACACAGCAAGATCCTATCTCAAAAAACAAACCAAAAAAAGAATGAAAAATAATATCAGCAGTGACGTTTCAAGCAGTTAGGCGCTCACTGCTGCAATCAGACTGCCTGAGTCTGAAGACTGGTCTCACTGCTTACTAGCTGTGCGATCCAACCCCTCCATACCTCAGTTTCTCCATTCGCAGAATGAGGATAATGGCACAGCATCAGCGTTTCTTATTATTTGTGTTCCTTTTTGTTTGTGGGGGGTTGAGGAAGCACCCTTGTGCCCACTGCAGAGATGAGGACACTGAGACCCGGAGTCGGCTGGTGACTTGGCACAAGCTTTCTAGTAAGTCAGAGGCACCTGGGGCTAGTCCGGGGCTCACTCCCATGCAAGCAGCACTTCTGACCAAATCATGTGGGTTTTGCTCATTTCTTCATTTGCTTTTGTCTCTTTTCTTTGGTTTTGGTGGGGGTGGGGGGTCTGGATTGTTGGGACCCTCTGCTCTGGGGAGAGGGAGTTGCATGCCAGGCCTCAGGGCATCTCCCACCCCCGCCCACCTCCCACTGTGGCTCCCAGCCCTCCACCAGGCCGCAAGCAGGCTCAGCCTTATCTCCAGACGTCTGTTATCTGCACACCCATCTGTGGACAAATGGCCAGCCGGCTGGCTCCTGGTCACCCCCGCCCAGAGGGGGCCCTCCTCTCAGGCCCACGTCTGGCAATTTGGGCTGGAGCCCAAGCTGGGCGGTCTCCCGGCAGAGAAGCCCCAGCCCAGCCCCAGCCCTGGGGCTTTAAACCCTAGAATGATGCAGCTGGAACATTCCATCGAGGGCCAGGAATCTGGGGCAGGAAGCCCTGCCCATCCTGACACCCCTTCCCTCACGTGGTTTCACAGCAGGCCTTGTAAGGTGGGTCAGGGCTACAGTTATCACTCCCGTTGAGCAGATAGAGAAACTGAGGCTCAGAGAGAGGCTGTGACTCACTGCAGGTCACATAGCAAGGCAGTGGCATTGCTGGGACTAGAACCCAGGCCTCTTAGCTCCTATCCTGGCCTCCAAAAAAGAGAGCCCACGCTCCAGGCCTCACCCCACCGTGGAAGCGGGTGGCCAGGACACAGACATGTCCCTTTGGACCTTTTTCCTCACCTTTTAGAGATTAAAATGAGAGAGAGGAAGGAGCCTGCCCTAGCTCCAGGAGGCCCAGGAGGTGCCGGCGGAGCAGGGCAGAGGCTGAAACAGCTGGCTCCAGGCTCACCCTGCCAGGGTTCAAGTCCCACTTTCTCCGCTTATCTCAGCAAGACTGCAGGCAATCACTTGACCTCCCTGTCTGTACCTCAGTTTCTCCATATGATAAAAAGGATAGTTAGAGTCCTTACTTCACGGGGTGGTCATAAGGATTAAGTGAGTCAATCTACATGACGCACTTAGAGCATAACGAATGCTCACGAATGTAACTGGTTTGGGGTTATTTACTTATGTATTTTTTGAGACAGGGCTGGGGTGCAGGGGCACCACCATAATAGCTTACTGCAGCCTCCAACTCCTGGGCTCAAGTGATCTTCCCACCTCAGCCTCCAGAGTGGATGGGTCTACAGGCGTGCACCACCCCTGGTTAATCTTTTTTTTTTTTAATTTAAATATGTGGGGTACAATTCAAGGTTAGGTATACAAATGTTCATTATGCAGGTACCTTTGTTTTGAGGGGGATTTTTTGAGTTGGAGTCTCACTCCATTGCCCAGGCTGGAGTGCAGTGGCACGCTCACAGTCACCCCAGTGTCGACCTGCTGGGCTCCCGCAATCCTTCCGCCTCAGCCTTCCAAGTAGCCGGAACTACAGGCGTATGCAACCATGCCCGGCTAATTTTTTGATTTATTGTAGAGACGAGGTCTCGCCAAGTTGCCCGGACTGGTCTCGAACCCGCGGGCTTAGATAATCCACTCGCCTCGGCCTCCCAAAGTGCTAGGATTACAGGTTGAGCCACTGAGCCCAGCCTGGGTACCTTTGTTGATGAGGTGTGCCCCCCACCCCCCAGCAGTTTCCCACTATTGCCAATGACTAAACTTAAAGAAATTTTTTTTTGTAGAGACAGGATCTTGCTATGTTGCTCAGGCTGGCCTCAAACTCCTGCAATCCAAAAATGCTGGGATTACAGACAGGAGCCACTGTGCCTAGCCGAGTCACCGTTATTTTTAGTAGTAACAGAATACAGAAGTAGCATAGAGCACAAGGGCTGCAGTTTCTGGGTTGAGAAGTTGGCTGTGCTGCATTACCTTGGGCAACCAACTTAACATCTCTGGGCCTCTGTTTTCTCATCTGTAAAACAAGGGCAGTGTGTCTTTGAGGCTTTCGTAAGGGGCTTGGCACAGATCACGGCCCCATCGGCAGGGCGGGGCTGGAGGCCAACAGTGACCTGCAGGGAGGGGTGTCTGTGTGGAAGACGGAGACAGCCTGTGGGCCTTTGTTTACAGAGCCCATCTTGCTGCTGATGGATGCACTGAAGGAAGTCTGTTTGCAAGTTTCTCCTGGAAGCATGAATCTAGGTCTGTTTGGAGAACACGTGCGCTCCTGTGTCAAACATTCCACCTCGTTGGGGCCACAGTGCCCTGGGGAGACCAGAGCAATCGGGAGAGTGGGTCCTGGATTGTCCCCAGAGATCAGGGACAGGCCAAGAGACCCAGCCCCTCTGGTCAAGCCTCGGAGGGACTGGAGGGACATCTGGGGCTCAGAGACAGACGCCCTCCCTGGCCTGGAGGGGATCTCTAGAAAGAGAGATAAGCCCTGGACAAGACCAGAAGACAAGGGGAGGAGAGATAAGGCCCCATCTGCTTCCACTCTGGTCCCCTCTGATTCTCTAGGCAGCACCGAGTGAGCTTTAAAAATGTAAATCTCGTGCTCACAGTCCTCCGCTACTTCTCACTGGATCAGGATCAGATTCCTTACAAATGGCCTCGAAGGTCACACGGGCCCTCTCCTGCTCCGGCCTGCTGCTGTGACCCCAGCTCCACTGGTTCTCTTGCTGCTGCTCGGGGAAGCCCACCCCCAGCCTCCCCAGGCCTTCCCAAGGGCCTCCCTCCTCCATGCCCCTCCCGCCGGCCCCTCACCCTCCTCCCGAGACCCTCCCTGACCACCCTCCTGTCACAGCACCGCACTTCTGCCCTGGTGGCCCACATCAAATGTGCACTTATGTGAGAGTTTGGGTGTTTTCTCGCTCAGTCTCTGGATGGGGCTGCATCTGTGTTACAGGTCAGTGTGTGCCCCGCCCTGGCACGATGCCTGCCCCTTGGAAGGCTGTGTGCAAATATTTCTCCTAGTGAATGGATGACAGTTTGTGAGAAGAGCTGATCTCCGGCTTGGGAGGTCAGAAGCCCGACAGTCCTATTCGGTCCGCAAGGAATCTGAGAAGACTTCCCGGGGAGATGGCAGTAAAGCTGAGTTTTGATGTGTGAGAAGATGGTGACTGGCAGAGAGGAGAAAAGGAGAGTGTGGTGCTTAGGCCATGGGTGGGCACCGGGCTGTGGGCAGCTTGAGGGAAGGCAGCACTGTGAGGTGCGGAGACCCGGGGCTGCAAATTCAGTCACTTGGGGCAAGTGTCTTCAGCCCTCTGGATCTCGGTTTCTCCAGCTGAAATATGGGGTGATGACACCTAGTCCACAGACAAAGCGTGTGAGGAGGAAATGGGGTGTGTAAAGCCCTCAGTCAGGTCTCAGTTCACCACCATCACAATTTGAAGACAAAGTTATTACTGTCTGTGTCTTTTCCCTATGACAAATTCATTTCATTTATTTATTTTTTAGAGACAGAGTCTCACGCTGTCACCTAGGCTGAACTGCAATGGTGTGACCGTAGTTCTCTGCAGCCTCGACCTCCTGGGCTCAAGGGATCCTCCCACATCAGCCTCCTGAGTAGCTGGGACTACATAGACACGCACCACCACATAGCTCTATTTACTTTTAAACGTTGGCATGATCTCAAATATATAGACAAGTTGCAAGTCTGGTACATAGAAGTGTTTTTTTCCAGAACCTTTTGAGAGTAAGTTGCTGATATCAATGTTTCATCTCACCTGAACAATTTCACGTTTATTTCCAGCAGACTTGAACAGTCTCCTACAAATCATAATCCGGTAGTCACTATCCGGGAATTAACATGCCCGCCGTCGAATCCTCAGACCTCCAAGGTCCTCCTGAGTGAGACTCACACGCTACATTTAATTGTCTCCATTTCGGTTTCCTTTAGTTTGGAACAATTCCTTCCAGACCGAAGGAACTCTTTGAATGTCATGACCTTGACATTCTGAAAATCACTGGCCACCAGCTTTGTAGACTGAGCCTTGGCTGCGTCTGGCCTGATCATGGGGTACGGGCCTCACAAGATCAGCAGGGACACCACAGAGGGATGCCATCTTTCCCTGCCACATCATTTAAAGGAGAAGATGCCTGGGGGTGGACAGGAAACTGTCCCCTGAGCAGAAAGTACTGAGCTGTGAGAGTATGTGGCATATTCTGCCTTAAGTCCTTTCTGCTGCAGGGATGTCCTTATTCGATAGATGTTCACTGTGGCTGATCCCGACCAGCCCTGGCGACAGCAGGTAAGAGGCTAGAAGGAGGAGTTACACGTCCTTTTCCCCGGGGGACCAGGGTGCTGTGCTCCTGGTGTCCTCTAGGTGGCGAACAATTCTCTGGGGAAAAGGGAGACTTCCAGGTGAGTTAATTCCAAGGGAGGGAGGGATGGTTTTAGAGGAGCTTAGCCCTGCCTAAGGGCTCCTGTACAGGGACCGGCTCCCCACCCTCACCCCTGCTTCCTCCATTCATTCATTCACTCGGCATTTATTTTTCAGGACCTCCCGCCAAGACTGACCATTAGTAGGTCACAGCACAAAGCTGAGGAGGATGAGACTGGGGGACTCAGTGCTCAGGAGTGTTCAGGTCCTGGTCTGGCTGACTTGCTGAGAGACTCTGAGAAGTTTTCTGGATCTCAGTTGTTCCAACAGTTTTTTAAAAATAGAGATGTCAGTTGGGCATGGTGGCTGACGCCTGTAATCCCAGCCCTTTGGGGGGTCGAGGCGAGAGGATTGCCTGAGCTCAGGGATTTGAGACCAGCCTCAGCAACACAGCGAGACTCGTCTCTACAATATGTCAAAAAATTAGTTGGGCTTGGTGGTGCACGCCTGTAGTTCCGGTTACTTGGAAGGCTGAGGCGAGAGGATCACCTGAGCCCATCAGGTTGAGGCTGCAGTGGCTGTGTGCGTGCCACTGCATTCCAGCCTGGGTGACAGAGTGAGACTCTGACTCAAATAAATAAATATATATATATTTTGTTAAATGAGGATGTCAGCTTGGCTCGATTGGGGTCCTGCCTCTCTCCATCTTGAGCCCACCCTAAATCTGACCACTCAGGCCTTCTGCTCCAGACTCCTCTATCCCATAAGAAAGTAACCTTGGGATGGGATAAAGTCTCTTGAGCAGGTGACAATGAAGCCTTAAGGGCCTGGGACATGTGCACGATGGGGGAGGGGCTGACCCTCAAAGCCGCCTCTACCCCCAGGTGGGCAGGAGGGATCTGGAAGGCTTGGTACGGCCCTGTCCCCCCATCCCACACCCAGAACAAGACAGCGTCGTGGCCCCCACTCTTCCAGTGACATCCTATGGCTTGCTCACCAAGAGGACACCAGGAGCACAGCACCCTGGTCCCCCCGGGAAAAGGACGTGTAACTACCTCCTTCTAGCCTCTTACCTGCTGTCGCCAGGGCTGGTCGGGATCAGCCACAGTGAACATCTATCGAATAAGGACATCCCTGCAGCAGAAAGGACTTA
>CAUYQG010128143.1:0-13719 GCA_963574415.1 Tarsius wallacei
AGACCTCATCTCTACAATAAATCAAAAAATTAGCCGGGCGTGGTAGCACACGCCTATAGTTCCAGCTACTTGGAAGGCTGAGGCGGAAGGATCGCCGGAGCCCAGCAGCTCGAGGCTGCGGTGGCCGGGAGCGGCCACTGCACTCCAGTCTGGGCGACAGAGTGAGACTCCAACTCAAAAAAAAAAAAAAAAAAGAACCTGGAGGAAAGAGACTTTATTCCAGTGAACAGTTTGCAAACCACATAGACGTACCCCTAAGAGAATGTGTTCTCTGAGATCAAAGAGAAGGTTAGAGTTTTTATAAAAAGGAGGAGTGTCCCTTGTGGTTCTTTGAGAAATTTCATTGGCACTAGTGAAGTTTTGTGGGAGCTGTCAGACTCTGACTGGTGAGTGACAGCAGTGGGCAAAACTGGTCTGAACGTGGCAGCAAGTCGATAAAAGTGGCTTCAGGTAACAGCGGCATTTCCAGCTGCCAGGCTTGACATTTTTGGAGCAGAGAATGACATAGTTGGAGCTGTGTACAAGACTGATGTACTTCCTGTGATCAACTCTCAGGCCCTCCATGCAGGAGCTCTCTCAGTCCCTTATAGGGCCTCCCCTCTAGCCCATGCTGCCGTCTCTGACTTCCTCTCTCCACCTTCACCCTGACTGGCCCCCTCCGGTCACCCTGGCCCAGATTCTGGGGAGACCAGAGTCCTGCCTCAGTCCCGTGCCTGGCCAGTGTGGACACTGTGTCAGGAAGCAGGCTGCAAGGGAGGCTCTCTCAGACCCCAGGAACTTTTTTTCAGGTTTAGGATCATGGGGGTGGCGGTGGGGTGTGGATCTCCTCCTGTGCCCTCTTCCCAGCCCCAAAACAGACCCACGCAGGCCCCAGCACTTACCAGTTATCTCATTCTTGCCCTACAGGAACTTGAAGGGGGCCTCAGGATCACACCCACTCATGGTGAGGCTAGTGCCCACTCTCCCTGGGCTATGTTCTAGCCTTGGGTTCCCCAGAGCCTGCACAGGGGCAGCAGTCTGGCAGGGTCCAGCCCCACCCTTGTCCTTTTCCATGTCCACCAGGGGGCTGCCCTGGCTGCTTCACCCAAGGGCTGCCATAAAGGGGGTTTGAAGGTGGTGCCATTTTGGGTACCAGGGCAATGCTCCATGTCACCTTCCCACTTGTAAAATGGGTCAAAGTCAGGGTGAGGATCGACCCCAATAATTGAGGCGGATGCTTAGTGGGCTTCAGGAAGGGGGGAGTCCCACAGGCAGCACCACCCTCAGCCCAGTGCTGAAGGAACTCTCACATTCAGGCAGAGGCCAAAGTCAGGTCCAGATTTTCTTGGCATCTTCTCTGATTAATTTTTGGTTTTGTAGAGTGGTTTTGTTTCCTTTCCCTCCTTGTTTCTGCAGAAGAACTGCATGGGACATGCTATCTGCCTATCTGCCACCCCAGAACCAGCCATGGGGACCGTAGGGTGCAGGGACCCTAGCCCATTCCTCCTGGCTGTGCAGGTGCCCGTGTGGGGTGCAGGGAAGTGCGGAAAGTGAGTGTGGAGAGGGGACAAGGGCTTCTCCTCTGAGGTTCCTTTCTCTCTGGTCCCCTGGGTTTCCAAACCTCCCTCCCTGCCTCGTGCCTACACAGGAAGGAGAGGGTCAGAAGTTCCCAGAAATGGTCTCCAGAAGAGGAACAGATCTGAAACCTGACCCCTGCCTCACCTCCTTCCCTGCATCTGTCCCGCTCAAAAGAGGACCCCACATACCCTGTCTGTCCTTGGCAGCTCCCACAGAACCCCAGCCAGGCCATGTGTGTGCCCAGGAAAATCTGACTGTTGGGCCAGGCTGCTGCACAGAACCAGTGTCCTGCCACACAGAAGAGCATGCTTCCAGAAGGGTGGGGGATTTTTTTATGCCTTGTTATTATTTTCTAGTTCTTCCTTTGACATCCCCTTTGTGTCAGCCTGGGTTCAGCAACTGCCAATGAGAGATGTCTATACTCTGGAGGGTGGGTCAGAGGGCAGGGACAGTGCCTAGGCTGCAGCTGGGCCCCATCCCAGGCCCTGCGAACAACCAGACTGTCAGTCTCTCACTCCAGGGCTACCTTAGAGGCTGGACCAGAGGATGCCCCGATGCCCAGGCTGGTTGTCCCTGTTGCTGTATGAGCACCTGCTTGGAGCTGTCTCAGCGCCTGTTTACTGAAGGAACAAATAAGTGGGTGAATGAATGAATTAAGAAGTGAAGAAATGCTGGAGTTTGAACTGAGGTCACCGGGTCTGGAGGGGAGGGCCAGTGTGGGACAGGAGCAGGGCTAGGAGACAGCTTGGTGGATCCCGGGAGAGGCGCTTATTTTTAAAATTTATTTATTTATTTATTTATTATTTTTTATTTTAAAGATGTGGGTTAGGTATACAAATGTTCATTATGCAGGTACCCTTGTTGATGAGGTGTGCCCCTCCCTCCCCTGGCAGTTTCCCTCAACTGCCAATCCCCCACTTCCGGAGCAGTTTCCCACTATTGTCAATACCTTTCTTATAGTATTATGATAATTGTTCAAGGTCTGCTTATAAGTGAGAGCATATGGTACTCTGTTCTTTGTTTCAGTAATATATCACTGAGTATGATAGACTCTAAATCCATCCAAGTTGCTGTGAAGTCCATATGTTTGTCCTTCTTTATGGCCACATAATATTCTATCGTGTACATATATATATGACATTTAAAAAATCCAGTCCAGCTTTGATGGGGCAGCATGTTTGGTTCCATGTTTTTGCTATTGTGAATGTGTGTGTGCAGGTATCTTTTTTGTAGAATGATTTGTGTTCCTCTGGGTATATTCCCAGTAGGGGGATTGCTGGGTCACATGGAAGGTCAATTTCTAGTTCTTTCAGAAATCACCACACTGTCTTCCAGAAAGGTTGCACTAGTTTGCATTCCCATCAGCAGTATTCATTTTTCTCTACATTCTCACCAGCATCTGTTGTTGTTTTATTAATGATGGCCATTCTTACTGGGGTTAGGTGGTATCTCAATGTGGTTTTGATTTGCATTTCTCTGATGATGAGTGAGGCTGCGCACTTTTTCATGTGTATGTTGGCTGCCTGTATATCTTCTTCTGAGAAGTGTCTATTCATGTTTTTTGCCCACTTTTTAATGGGGCTGTTTGTTTTTTTCTTTTCGGTGCATTTGGGTTCCTTGTAGATCCTAGATGTTAGGCCTTTGTTAGATATACAGTTGGCAAATATTTTTTCCTCTTCTGTGGGCTGTCTCCCTGCTCTCTTGATGTTTTCTTTTGCTTTGCAAAAGCTCATCAGTTTGATGAGGTCCCACTTGTCTATTTTATTTCTTATGGTATGGGCACTTAGGGTTTTGATTAGAAATTGGTGGCTGGTTCCAATTTCCATGAGGGTGTCTCCTGCATTTTCTAGGATTCTTATAGTTTGAGGTTTTACGTTTAGGTCTGTGATCTATTTAGAGTTAATTTTTGTGTATGGTGATAGGTAGGGGTCTTGTTTTAATCTTCTGCATATGGTCAGCCAGTTTTCCCAGCACCATTTCCTGAATAGGTTCTCCTCTCCCCAGTGGTGGATGTTGGAAGTTTTGTCAAAGATGAGTTGGTTGAGAAATTGGTTTTGCTTCTGAAGTCTCTATCCTGTTCCATTGGTCTATATGCCTGTTCTTGTACCAATACCAGGCTGTTTTGATTACTGTAGCCTGATAGTAAAGTTTGAAGTCTGGAAGTGTGATACCTCCTGCTTTGTTTCTTTTGCTAAGGATTGTTTTGGCTATTCGTGGTCATTTTTGTTTCCATATCGATTTCTGTACTGTTATTTCCAGGTCTGAGAAGAATGATGTTGGTAATTTAATGGGTATTGCATTGAATCTGTAGATTGCCTTTGGTAGGATGGACAGCTTAACAATGTTGTTTCTTCCTATCCATGAGCATGGAATATTTTTCCATTTGTTTGTGTCTTCTTGGATTTCTTTGAGCAGTGTTTTGTAGTTCTCATTGTAAAGGTCCTTCACTTCTCTGGTTAGGAGGATGCCGAGGTATTTCATTTTTTGTGTGTGGCTATTGTGAATGGGATTGTGCTTTTTATTTGGTTCTCTGCCTGCTTGTTGTTGGTGTATAAGAATGCAACTGTCTTTTTCACATTTATTTTGTACCTTAAGACTTTGCCAAAGTCTTTTATCAGTGCAAGCAGGTTTTTTACAGATTCTTTTGGATATTCTAGGTATAGGATCATATCGTCAGAAAAGAGGTAATTTGACTTCCTTCTTTCCTATTTAGATACCCCTGATTTCCTTCTTTTGTCTAATTGCCCTAGCTAGGACTTCCAACACAATGTTGAACAAGAAGGGTGAGAGCCAGCAGCCTTGTCTTATTCCAGTTTACAGGGGAAATGTTTTCAGTTTCTGTCCATTTAGCAATATGTTAGCTGTGGATTTATCATAGATTGCACTTACTATTTTGAGGTATGTTCCTTTTATACCTAAGTGTTTGAGGGCTTTTATCAAGAATGGATGCTGGATTTTACCAAAAGTTTTTTCTGCATCTAATGAGATAATCATGTGGTTCTTGTTTTTACATCTGTTGATGTATTTAATTACATTGATGGTCTTGCGAATGTTGAAACAGCCCTGCATCCTGGAGATTGGTGGATGATTTTTGAGATGTGTTTTTGGATCTGATTTGCTAGATTCTTGTTGAGGATTTTTGCATCTATGTTCATAAGGGATATTGGCCTGTAGTTCTCTTTTTTTTTGTTGTTGGATTTTTACTCAGTTTGAGCATCAGTGTGATGTTAGCTTTGTAAAATGTTTTGGGGAGAATTCCATCTTTCTCAATTACCTGGAATACTTTCAATAGGATTGGTATCAACTCCTCCTTGTATGTTTTGTAGAATTCTGCTGGAAAGTCATCCGGTCCAGGGCTTTTTTTTTTTTGGTAGGTAGTTTTCTTATGACAGAGTCAATTTCCTAGGTTGTTATTGGTCTATTTAGAGTCTCAACGTCTTTTTGTTTCAACCTGGGGAGGTTGTGCAATGTCAGAAAGTCCTCCATTTCATTTAGGTTATCAAGTTTGCTTCCAGTTTGTACATAGTAATCTCTGATAATCTTTTGTATTTCTTTGGGATCAGTTGTGATTTGATCTTTTGTATTTCTGATTGTATTTGGGCTTTCTCTTTTTCTTGGTCATTCTGGCTAGGAGTCCATCTTTCTTAATTCTTTCAAAGAATCAGCTTCTTGTCTTGTTGATATTTTCTAGATATTTTTGTCCTCTATGTCCTGTATTTGGACTCTTATTTTGGTGATTTGGATTCTTTTGCTAAAGTTAGGGTTTTGGTGGTCTTCTCTTTCTAGCTCCCTTAGGTGATTTGTTAGGTTCTCAACTTGTGACCTTTCCATTTTCTTGATGAATGCTCATAGAGATATAAATTCCCCTCCTAGAACTGTTTTCATGGCATTCCACAGGTTTTGGTAAAATGTTTCTTCATTTTAATTTTTTTCTAGGAATCTTTTAATTTCTATTCTGATTTCATTGCTGACCCAGTAGTTGTTCAGCATCATGCTGTTTTGTGTCCATGTCTTTATAATCTTTGGGGAAATTTTGTTGGTGTTGATATTTATTTTTATTCCACTATGGTCTGTGAAGATGCATGGCAGTATTTCAACCTTATGGAATTTGTTTATGCTTGATTTATGGCCAAGGATGTGATCGATCTTGGAGTACATTCCATGTGGTGATGAGTGGAATGTATATTCTGTGGTTGTTGGGTGGAATAATCTGTAGATATCTATTAAGTCCATTTGGTTGAGTGTCAAGCTTAGGTTCTGGATCTCCTTGTTCATTTTATGCCTCGATGATCTATCTAGGATTGTTAGTGGAGTATTCAAGTCCCCCGCTATAATAGTGTTAGAGTCAATATCTTTTTTTTAGTTTACTTAATAGTTGCTTTATAAATGCTGGTGCTCCTGTGTTAGGTGCATATATGTTTAGGATGGATATTTCTTGTTGATGGATTGAACTTTTTATCATTATGTAGCATCCTTTTGTATCTTTTAAAATTTTTGATAGCTGAAAGTTTGTTTTGTCAAATATTAAGACCACAACTTCTGCCTTCTTTTGTGATCCATTTGCCTGGAAACTCGTTTTCCATCCTTTAACTTTGAGTCTGTGTGCATCCCTTGTGTTGAGATGAGTTTCCTGGATGCAGCAAACTTTGGGTCATGGTTTCTTATCCAGTTTGCCATTCTGTGTCTTTTCCGTGGTGCATTTAGTCCATTTACATTCAGACTGATTACTGAAATGTGATTGTTTATCCCTGTCATGAGGTTCTTATAAAGTTTTTTCTTTGTTTGCTTGTTTTCTTTTGGCTTTGAGGTTGATGTGTGTGTTTTTAAGTTTGTAGTTGCGCTGTATTCTCCGTTGATTTTGTGCTCTGCTGTTCTCTTGGGAAGTGTGTGGTCATTCCTTTTCTTTTCTTTCTTCTGTACTTAATACCTTTTTTAAGTGTCTCTGTAGAGCTAGTCTGGAAGCTGCATTATCTCTTAGGGATTGGATGTCTGGGAAGGATATTAATTCTCCATCACTGATGAAGCTGAGCTTGGCTGTGTTGGAAATTCTTGTTTGAAATTGTTTATCTTTGAGGACTTTGAATATTAGACTCCGGTCCCTTCGTGCTTGTAGCATTTCTGCTGATCGGTCTGCTGCCATTCTGATTGGTTTTCCCCAGTAGGTAGTCTGCCCTTTCTCTCTTGCTGTCTTTAGGATTTTTTTTTTTTGTGCCTACTTTGTGTAGGTGAATTACTATGTGTCTAGGGGTTGGTCTTTTTATTTGATGTCTTGTGGAGGTTCTCTGTATCTCTTGTGTTTTGCTGGTCACATCTCTGGTGAGATGGGGAAAGTTTTCTTGGATTACCTCCTGGAATACTTGCTCCAAGGTGTTCTCCATTTCCCTTTCTTCTTCTGGGATACCAGTCAGGTGTAGGTTCAGCTCTTGATATAATCTTACATCTCTTGTAGGCTTTGTTCTTTCTTTCCGAGTTTTATTTCTATAATTTTTACAGATCAGGTTAATTCCATGTTTTGGTCTTCAAGTTCTGAGATTCTTTGGCTAGATTAATTTTGCTCTCCATGCTTGTCATCTTGTTATTTATTTCCTGGACGAAATTTTTTATTGCCAAAATCTCTGTTACAAGTTCTTTCAGTGTTGCATCTTGTCTTTCTTGAGTCTTATTCATTCTTTCCATCCAGTCCCTAATCCCTGTCGTATTCTGGTGCCAGTCAATAGTGACTTCCATTGTTTGGTCTCAGAGGTCTGATTTTTGAGGAGATTTCTCTTTGTTACACTTGAAATTACATGTGGTCTTCCTTTGGTTTTTCCTCATTTGTGACAGATCTCTTGCTTTTCTCTTTAGTTTTGTTATTCAGTGTCAGTGGGAGAGGTTTCCCTTCTGATGTTTGCTCAGCCCTCTATTCTTCCTTGATCCAGGCTCTGGATTTGTTCTATTTTGAAACAGGACTGTAGGTGGGGCGCTTTTCTGTCTCTTGTAGTTTTGAGAGTCGAATTAGGTGGAGAATGAGGAGCTAGGATTCAGAAACTGCTTGCAAATTACAATGTTCACTGATTGTGGTATGTGTTCCCTGAGATCCATGCCCCATTCCCACTCTATATGATGATGCAGTGGGTATGTGTGTGTATCCCCTGAGTCCAAGATACAGTGACACAATGAGGAGTACAGAGAAAAATAGAATGAAATAAGATGGACAAGAAATTTTTAAAAAGAGAAAAAAACCCACACACACAGAACAATGCAGAAACCAAAGCAAAAAACAATTGAACACACACACAGACATACACACACACCCCAAAACAAACTGGAATAACAGCAATGTGAAACAAAGCAAACATCAGCAACAAAAAAACCAGGAAGATTAAACACATACACACACACATGCTTAGCACAGGATAAATGGAGAAGAAAAAGAGAAAGACCTGAAAAACAAACAAACAAAGAAAAAGAAAGGAATTCAGATTGAACCCTCTCACATATATTACACACCTTAAACTAAAAAAAGATAGAAATTAAAAAAAGAGAAGAATAAAAGAGCAAAAACAAACCACCACCACCAATAACAACAAAACACTGAAAAATTTACACTCAATCATTCACATACAAACATAAACAGAAAACATAAAACAAAAGAAGAAAGAAAAAGGAGGTGCTTATTTTTAGCAAGGTCCTGGCCAGGTCATTTGGCAGAGGCTTGGAAAGATGCTTATGATAGAACCAGGACAAAAGTGATGAGAAAGTGAGGTTCAGGGGAAAGATCAGTAGAGGCGTGGGGTTTATAAGGTGAGAGGCAGGCAGCATGAGAGACTGAGCCATGAGACCCCTTGGGGTGGGTGGAAAGCAATAGTGCTGACCTGTCTCTATCCCTGCTCTTCAGATTCTGGCCAGCAGGACATGGTTGAGGTGTTTCTGCTCCTGCTCCAGCACCTGGGCCGGGGTGACTTGCAGGAGGTAGAAGGTGGGGAGGAGGCCTGGGCAGACAGAGGCTGAGCAGGTGGTGAACAATCACCTCCCAGGGTAAGGCAGCAGGCAGGGTGGGGAGAAGTTTGGAGGACCAGTGGTCAGACCAGGACCAAGACAGTGGGAGGGTGCCAAGGCCACAGGTATCTGCCCTCAAGGACACAGCGACAGGAGTAGAGGCTTGAGTCCCTCCCTCCCTCCAAAAACACTCATTCTGATGTCTCCTCACCTGGTCTTTGAGGCCATGAAGACACTGGCTGGCCATGACTCTTAACAGCAGCAGCCTTGGGGGTCTGTGCTGTTCAGGCCCTGGGCCCTTGGCCCATTCTGTCCCAGCACAGCAGGCAGATGCCACCATTGCCTTTTTTCCCAGTGGCCACAAAGAGGACACTTTTTGCCAGAGGCCACTGCACTGAGGCCCAGGCACATGGGCAGCTGGAGAGAGCAGATCCCATAAGTGCAGACAGGGCGTGTCCCCAGGGAGCAGTATCGCCTCCCTAGGTCAGGAGCCTTCCTCTCCCCCTGACCCCTGACCAACCACAGCACAGAGGGTGGTGTTTCTGTAGCTGGTCCTGAGGTGACCTCCTGAGCACTTCCCCACAGGAGGCAGCCAGACCACTCCATGGAGACTCTGTTCCAGGTATGCAGGGCACACGAAAACTGGATGGGGCTCTCTCTGCCCAACATTTGTTTAGTCCCCACCATGAAAACACAGAAGAAACCACAACATATGTAATAGGAGAGAAGCAATCAAAATGTTTGTTCTCAGAATAGGAAAGTAATAGCATGATCAATACATTAGTCAACATGAAAATAAAATCACTTGTTGCATTCTCTGCTCCCAAAGGGACTGATTTGGTGGTGGGACATGGGTCCTGGAGAGCATAAGGACAGCCCATCCCAACTCCCAGGCACTGACAGGACTGGGACTTCCACTTCCCTGATCTCAGACATACTTGTCCCCTAGTTGCAGAATGCAGAACCAAACTGGATTTTGAAATACTGAATGCCAGTGACAACAGCCAGGGCTCAGGATATGGATAACTGACCCTTGGACATAACACACTGGTCTCACCCCCAGCACAACTACGGTTTCAGTGTTTTTTGCCCCACACCTCTGCTTCTGGATCTGCATGGGCCTCTGGAGCAAGCAGTTGTAGACTTTTGCTGAGGAGGGTGGGATCTCAGGATTGGTCCATTGCTGGGTAAAGGCATCACCAGGAAGTACTGGGGAGGCCCCTGCTTAGCCAGTGTCTGTCCATCCCTGAATGAGGTGGTCTTCAAGAAGTACTAGGGAGGCACCCACTGAGTCAAGTCCAGTGTCCCTGCTCTTCCAATGTCCACCTGCCTGGAGGAAAGGCTAGTCCTGCCAGAGTCCCTGCCTTGGCTGTAGTCTCAAATCCATCCCATGGCAAAGGCCTTTGAAATGGTTGGAGGTGGGGGGACACTCACTGACATCACAGCAGTTTCTCCCAGAGACCCTCAGTATCTTTATTTTTCCTTCTACTGAACACAAATGCCCCCAGCTTCCCTCAGATCCAGAATTTTGACTATGAAGACAATCTGTTCTTCTGTGAGCACTATAATGCCAAGACCCCCAACAGACTTACGAGACATAGACAAGTACAGCAGGAATTCTAAAATATCAGTGTGTCTCTGGGATTTAGAATAAGATAAAGGAAGCTTTTAAAAAGCCAATATGCCAGCCTAAAAATATTAGGTTGGTGCAAAAGTAATTTTGGTTTTTGCTTGGTTGAAATTTGCCATTTGATATTGGAATATATTCTTAAATAAATGTGGTTATGTTGTACCTCATTTTGTCCATTAAAAAAAAATAATGGCACTTGGCTTCTGCGACCTGGAAAGAGCCAGGGATGAAGCAGAGAAGCTGCAGCACCAGCTGTTGCATCAGGGGCTTGGCCACTTGTCCACGAGCCCCCACTTAGACAGTCTCTCCCAGCATTTGCTTACCAGGGAGAATTTGTTGATTTAAAAAAAAAGAAAGAAAAAGAAAATGGTGCTCGGCTTCTGCATCCCGGGAGTGACTAGGGTCTACACCCAGCAGCTGTAGCACCAGCTGCTACACCAGGAGAGTCCTGACTGCTAGCTCCCTAGCCCTTACTCAGTCAGCCACTCACACGCCCACTCGCTCACCAGCACGTACACAAAATTTTCTATACACTCACTCACACGGGACTCGCATAGTCCAACTGGCTCGGCCGCCATCTTTCTGACCAGCATTGTACATCATTTTAATGCGCATTTCTCACTTTATGTTTTTTTTTTTTTTTGCTAGTGACTTATTATTTGCTGTTTATTTTATATTTATTTTAGACTATGGAAAAGATGTTATAAAAAAAGCAAATTCGAGTGACTTTCTTATTCAAGTTCAAAATAGGTCATAAAGCAGCTGAGACAATTCGCAACATCAACAATGCCTTTGCTAATGAACATACAGTGCAGTTTTGCAAGAAGTTCTGCAAAGGAGATGAAAACCTTAAAGATTAGGAGCATAATAGCTGGCCATCGGAAGTTGACAACAACCAATTGGGAGTAATCTTTGAAGCTGATCCTTTTACAACTATGTGAGAAGTTGCTGAAGACCTCAGCATTGGTTGTTTGGCATTTGAATCAAATTGGAAAAGTTAAAAAGCTCGATAAGTGGGTGCCTTGTGAGCTGACTGAAAGTTTTAAAAAATCATCGTTTTGAAGTGTTGTCTTCTCTTATTCTACACAACAACAATGAGCCACTTCTAGATCAGATTGTGACGTGTGATGAAAAGTGGATTGTATACAACAACCTATGATGACCAGCTCAGTAGTTGGACTGAGAAGAAGCACCAAAGCACTTCCCAAAGCCAAACTTGCAGCATAAAAAGGTCATGGTCACTGTTTGGTGGTCTGCTGTCGGTCTGATCCACTACAGTTTTCTGAATCTTGGAAATGTAGCAGGAAAAATAGAGAGATCGTGACACCGAGACTATTATAGGAAGTGGCACTTTATTAGCTGGCCATCCCAGCTGGCCCGAGGGTCTAATGCGTCCAAGTCGAGTGCCCCAGAACCGGAGAAGTGGGGTCTTATACCCTCGTTTAGGTAAGGGAGGGGTTTGTGTTGAGTGATTACATACTTCCTTTGGAATTTTACAAGGTTGTACTCAGCAACATCAGATTTTTCAAAGAACAAATGGTTCCCAGGAACTGCAGGCTTGTAAACTTCAACTTCAGAAGAGGGGTTTTAGATAAGTCTGTGAATTAGTTACTCTTTTGCATTTCCATGAATTGGCCAGTCTCTGGCAACTTGGCCTTTCTTAAACAATACCTGCCTGGCACCGGTGGGTTTTTGAAGCTTGCAGCTTGCTTTTCAAAAGGAAATACCTTTAACTGCTACCACCCCCTTTATGCCGCTGGGCTAGTGGGAGATATTCAATCAGCCGAGGTGAGGCCAACTGCTGATTCCAAATCAGCTACATGAGTTTCTGTGTTTATTCACTCAATCATACAATAAATATATATGAGCATTTGCCGCATCCTGCCACAGCAAGACCATTACATCTGAGATGTATGCTCAGCAAATCGATGAAGTGCACCAAAAACTGCCAATACCTGCAGCTGGCATTGGTTGAAAGGACCCAGTTCTTCTCCATGACAACTCCTGACCACATGTTGCACAACCAATGCTTCAAAAGTTGAATGAATTGGGCTATGAAGCAGAAAGTGCTTTCCAAGAATTTGTTGAATCCTGAAGCATGAATTTTTATGCTACAGGAAAAACAGACTTATTTCTCAGTGA
This sequence comes from Tarsius wallacei, assembly GCA_963574415.1. Taxonomy (NCBI): domain Eukaryota; kingdom Metazoa; phylum Chordata; class Mammalia; order Primates; family Tarsiidae; genus Tarsius; species Tarsius wallacei. The sequence goes on from CAUYQG010128143.1 coordinate 12,308, forward strand.
CAAAAATGTGTTGATTATAATAGTTCCTGTTTTGATTAATAAAGATGTGTTTGAATCTAGTTATAATGATTTAATATTCATGGTTTGAAACTGTGAATAATTTGTATAAACAGAGTTATTCCTCCTTTAATTCTTGATAAAATTTGCAACAGAAGGCATCTGAGTCTCAAGGTTTTTTGTTTTCTTTGTGGGAAGATTTGATAAGTTTGTGCTAGACTTAACTTTCTTGATAATATGTACGTATATAAGTATATAATATGTATGTAAGTATATATAAATATATATGTACTACTACTATGAAGATCTTTTATTTCTTCTTGTGATCACTTAGTAAATTGTATTTTTCTCCCTAGGATTTTATTTCAATTAAATCATCAAAAGTTCTAGCATGAAGTTGTTCATAATATGTTCTTCTAACATTTTTTAATGTTGTAGTTTCTATCATGATGTGTATTTTACATTCTTTATATTAGTTAATTGTTCCTTTTCTTTTCTCTTTTGATAAGTTTCACCAGGGATTTATCAATTGTGTCAGTCTTTCCAAATAACCAGTGGGTGGAGGTGATCCTCTAGGAAGACTTCTCCAGGCTCAGGCAATTTGGTGTCTCCCACTGTCCTCATATTTGTTGCTGGCTGAGCTGAGTGGCCCAATGACCTGCCTGTGCCCTTCCCCACCCCATGTCCCTCAGAAGAAGGTCTAGGGAAGGACTGAGAGCAGACACCCAGGGTGGCCTGCCTCTCTCATAATTGCTATGGATTTTGGGATTCAACCTTTCTGCCCCAGAGGCTTTGGATAGGAGTTGAGTATAAGACTAGCACAGATTCTTCTACTAACCACCAGGCAGTGGGTTCTGGACTAAAGCCCAGGCAAGAGGCCGTCCGGATAGTCTGCAGCGGACTGGGAATGCGACAGCTAGGGAGGCGGGGGTGCTCTTCACAGCCTTGGACGAGCCTGAGCAAGAGGGAGGAAGGAGAGGGAGAGGCCCAGGCACTCACCCAAGAACCACCGTTCCCTCAGGCCCGCCAGCCCCTGCCCTGTTTGCCTCTCCCCTTCCCTCCCCTCCCCTGCCATTCACTGCCCCCATTCCTCCCTCCCCTCTCTTATACTCTCCCCTCTCCTTATTGCTCTCCCTTCCTTCTCCTCTGCTCTCCTCTGATCTTCTCTCTTGTCTCCCCCTCTCCTCTCCTCTCCTCTCTCCTCTCCTCTCCTTTGTCTTCCTCTCGTCTCACCTCTCTTCCCTCCCATCTCCTCTGCTCCCCTCTGATTTTCTCTCCTGCTCCTTTCTCTCCTCTTTCCCTCCAATAATCTCCTCTCCTCTCCCTTCCTCCTCTCTCTTCTTCCCACCCCAACCTCCCTGAGCTTTCCTCCCCCTTGCTCTCCCTTCCCTACCCCTCCTCCCTCCTCTTCTCCT
>CAUYQG010128152.1:0-16934 GCA_963574415.1 Tarsius wallacei
ATTTTTTCCCATTCTGTGGGCTGTCTCCCTGCTCTCTTGATGGTTTCTTTTGCTTTGCAGAAGCTCGTCAGTTTGATGAGGTCCCACTTGTCTATCTTATTTCTTATGGTATGGGCACTTAGGGTTCTGATCAGGAATTGGTTGCCAGTTCCAATTTCCGTAAAGGTGTCTCTGGCGTTTTTTAAGATTCTAATAGTTTGAGGTTTTATGTTTAGGTCTTTGATCCATTTAGAGTTAATATTTGTGTATGGTGTTAGGTAGGGGTCCTGTTTCAATCTCTCCTGCATGTGATCAGTCAGTTTTCCCAGCACCATTTACTGAATAGGTTCTCCTCTCCCCAGTGGTTGTTGTTGGAGGCTTTGTCAAAGATGAGTTGGTTAAGAAATTGAGACTTCACTTCCAGAATCTCCATCCTATTCCATTGGCCTACATATCAGGCTGTTTTGAATACTGTAGCCTTACAGTAAAGTTTGAAGTCTGGAAGTTTGAAACCTCTTGGTTTTTTGTTTTTTTTTGTTTTTTTGTTTTTTTTGCTAAGGATTGTTTTGGCTATTTTTGGTCGTTTAGGTTTCCATATGAATATCTGTATTATCATTTCCAGGTCTAAGAAGAATGATGTTGGTAACTTAATGGGTATTGTGTTCAATCTGTAGATTGCCTTTGGTAGGATGGACATTTTTTAAAATGTTGATTCTTCCTATCCATGAGCATGGAATATTTTTCCATTTGTTTGTGTCTTCTTGGATTTCTTTGAGCAGTGTTTTGTAGTTCTCATTGTAAAGGTATTTCACTTCTCTGGTTAGCAAGATGCTGACATATTTCTTTCTTTCTTTCTTTCTTTCTTTTGCAGCTACTGTGAATGGGATTATGCTTTTAATTTGGGTCTCTGCCTGCTTGTTGTTGGTGTATAGGAATGCAACTGTCTTTTGCATGTTTATTTTGTACCCTGAGACTTTGCCAAAGTCCTTTATCAGTGTAAGCAGGTTTTTGATAGATTTTCTTGGATTTTCAAGGTATAGGATCATATTATCAGCAAAGAGGGATAACTTGACTTCCTCTTTTCTTATTTGGATACCCCTGATTTCCTTTTCTCATCTAATTGCCCGAGCAAGAACTTCCAATACAATATTGAACAAGAGGGGTGAGAGTGGGAAGATTTGTCATGTTCCAGTTTGCAGGGGAAATGTTTCCAGCTTCTGTCCATTTAGCAATATGTTAGCTGTGGGTTTATTAGAGATGGTACTTACTATTTTGAGGTATGTTCCTTCTATACCTAGGTGTTTGAGGGTTTTTATCAAGAAGGATGCTGGATTTTATCAAAAGCTTTTTCTGCATCCAGTGAGATAATCATGTGGCTCTTGTTTTTACATCTGTTGTTGTATTTAATGACATTTATGGTCTTGCGAATGTCGAACCAGCCCTGCATCCACATACCATATTTTCTAAGTCTAACACAGTAGTGGACCATCAACCACGTTAAAAAAACTCACATATCGACATAGAGAAATAGGTTCATACACACAAACACACATTTCACTGTGTATGTATATTAACATATAAAAGTCCTGTCTTATGTGTCTAAATTTATTTAAATCAGAGCCTCCCAAATTTATTTGATCATTGAACCTATTAACATTTCATTGAGCTTGTATCCTTAAGACTGTTCCTTAGGAAATCTTTGGTAGCTCTACGTGGACCCATTACTTAGGAGACCATAAGAACAGGTTCAGGTGACTTCTCATAGAGTGGCAACACTTGTTTCTGTCCTGTGGAGCTCAACTCCTCTTAACTCTTTTTTGCCCTCAATCCCATTGCCTTTCCAATCTTATAAAACTGTGCTTTCCGATATTCCTAGAAAGGCTATCCTTTCCTTAGGGCTTTCCCTGGGCTTCTGGGTCACTGCAGTTCTTCCATTGGGTATCAAGAACACGGGGACATTCCTTGGCATTATCAATGACATGAGCCCAGAGGCACTAGGCACTGAGTACTTGAAGTATATTCCTAGAGACCTGTGCATATACATGCATTTTTTAATTATACAGAGAGATTTTTCAAGATTTGGGATAATAACGAAGATTAGCAGACGTTCCGCGAGACAGGCTTGAAAGACATGTATTCGCCTCAGCATTACTAGGACACAAGGCCTGCTGAGATCCTTCTTACTTCAGCAGATAAGATACTTATGTGGCTTTTTTTTTTTTTTAGTTGGAGTGTCACTCTGTCCCCCAGGCTGAAGTGTAGAGGTGCAGTCATAGCTCACAGCAGCCTCGACCTCCTAGACTCAGGGCATTCTTCCACCTCAGTCTCCTGAGTAGCTGGGACGTGCCTGTGGTGTGTCCTGTTGCCCAGGCTGGTCTAGAACTTCTGGGCTCAAGCAATCCTCCTGCCTCAGTCTCCCAAAGTGCTGAGATTACAGGCGAGAGCCACCATGCCCAGCTTCATATGACTTTTTGTTGCACAATGAGCTGGGAAGAAAGACAAGCTCTGGTCACAAAATGAAGACAGAAATCACACTCTATCACCAGTGTGTTTCAGTCTGTGTATTCTTTTTAAGGGGCTTGTGTATTTTAGTTCTCTTTCTATCTTTTGGGCTCTCTGCTGCTAAGGCACCAAGTGACCTTTTTGCCTTCACCTAGGTCCTGTTCTCTGCCACATTCCTTTGCTCCAGAAGGCTTTCCCACTTATGTCTCATAAGTGGGAACCTCATCAGAGTTCCCACTGCTGTTCTACCTTTAGCTGGTTAGGGAAACCAAGCTGAGTAAACAAAAGCACCCAAAGATGCAAGGTGTGAGTGACTGAGGGCCGCCTTTGCACTCCCAGGGTGCTGGTCTTCGTGCCTCTCTAATTAGGGTAATTTCAGAGGAGAAACTTTAGGCAGGAGGCTTTTTAAAAATTTAATTTAATTTAATTTAAAAGATGTGGGGTACAATTCAGGGTTAGGTATACAAATGTTCATTATGCAGGTACCCTTGTTAATGATGTGTGCCCCTCCCTCCCCTGGCGGTTTCCCTCAACTGCCAATCCCACCCCAAGCGGGAGGCTTTTTAAAAGATTACGTTCGTTGACCATTTTCTCCAGTGAAGGTCTGGCCTTAAGAAGGGAGTGGTGGAATATTATGCAGCCACAAATAAGGACAAAATTATGAACTTTGTAGCAACTTGGATGGACTTAGGGTCCACAATACTGAGTGACCTATCACAGAAACAAAGAACTGAGAGGACTACATGTTCTCACTCATAAGCAGACCTTGAACAATTATCGTAATACTGTAAGAGAGGAATTGGCAGGATGAGAAACTGTCAGGGGAGGGGTGGGGGGCACACTGAACATCTGTATACCTAATCCTGAATCGTACCCCACATCTTTGAAATAAAATAAAATAAAAAAAGAAGGGAGTGGTCAAAGGAAGTTGCAGCCACGGCCCTTAGAAAATCCACTTCTGACCCCTTCAGTGCTGGAGGGAAGATTTGTCTTCTTCCTTCGCCTCATTCCAAGCTTCTAGTTCAAAGCCTGAGGTCTGCGCTAACCGTGTTGATGTTTTTTCCTCCACAGATTGAGAAAACTGCACTCCCTGGTGGAAACTCAGCTTAACCGTAAACCTTGGAAGCATCAGACTTGGGACTCCCTGGGGGGACGGGGGCAGCCGTCACATGGGGCTTCTGGGAAGTACAGGGCAGCCAGCGGGAGATCTCCATGGGGCATGTAAAGGCTTGGGGTCCTCTGTGTTAGCTTATCCAGGGGGTTTTCATTCGGGCCAACTAGCTTCTTACTCTACTCAGCTGACCCTAGAAATGCTTGGCTTAACTGCAGAGCCGTATCAATTACAGTCATTTACATGAATTATTTACCAATTATCCTTCATGACCAGGCTGCATGGTAACAATTATGCATATCATCAAATGTATGCCAGATCAACTTGGTTGTAAGACTGATTTGATTGCGGTACTAATCGTTGTGCACATCTGCTTAGTCTTCTTTGTGAGCGGCTCACGTTGTGTGGACATTTTCCCACACCTCGGAAAAAATGAGGTAATGCTGGAAGGCCCTTACTCTTTACTGATGGATTGAACAGAGGCAGGCGAGCAATGATGAGTACTATCTGCTCCCAAACCAGGGAAGTTCAGATACTCGTTTTGAAGACAAAGGAAGGTCAATTGTACTTCATTGGAATAAAAGCTTATGTCCTGGAGGTCAGGAACTTGTGTCTTATTCATGTTTCTTTGCTTTTTTTCTTTCTTTTTTTTTCAAGTCAGAGTCTCACTCTGTCGCCCAGGCTGGAGTGCAGTGGCACGTTCATGGACACCGCGACCTTGACTTGCTGGGCTCAGGCGATCCTTCCGCCTCAGCCTTCCAAGCAGCAGGAACCACAGGTGTGCGCCTCCACGCCCGGCTGATTTTTTGATTTATTGTAGAGATGATGTCTTGCCACGTTGCTCAGGCTGGTCTCGAACTCCTGAGCTCAGGCAATCCTCTCACCTCCACTTCCCAATGTGCTGGGATTACAGGCGTGAGCCACTGTGCCCGGCAGTTATTCAGGCTTCTACCTTAGTCTCTAACATAGTGAGAATTCAATAAATGTTGAATTGTTACTGAGCTGAATTTGAAATGACAGTACGTTCCATATCATGGCCAAAAAATTAAGTCATAAAATAATACAGCCATGCACCACATAACATTTCAGTCAACGACGAATCACTTATACTATGGTGTTTAGAGCAAAAGGCCATACCATACAGCCTATGTGTGGTAGGCTATACCATCTAGGTTTGTGTAAATACTGTATGATGTCTGCACAAGGACAAAACCACCTAATGACACAATTCTCAGAATGTATCCTTGTCATTAAGCGATAAGTGACTGTATACAAAGACTATTTCTTCTACTGTTCTGAAGATTTACAAGATCACACACATAGGGTTTTGTTAAGGCGAAAATATTACACATAGGATGAAACGAAGCCCTGAGATACCTTGAGTTAATGACATCTGTGGCCCATGTCACTCTATGGTGTTCAACGTCTCATTTCCTGGGAAGAGGAGTCGAGCTTATTAATTACTTAAATACATAAGGCAATGAGCTGGGCCACCATTAGTGCAAAAGTCGTGTGTGGATAGCCTCAAATAACCGTTGTTGGTTAAATTGTTAGAGAAATTGCTATTGCTTTGAAAATAGCATTTCACATGATATAAAATCAGGCAATACAACTTAAACCGTGTAATAGTGAAAGGTGACCCTTCAACCCTAGGCCTCTAGTTTACTCTCCAAGGACAAATGTTGTCCGTAGTTTCTTTTTGATTTCTTCCAGAAATCTTCTGTGCATATTTTTGTAAATATGTAGATGATTTTATTCGAAAACTACGCAATTAGTAATTAGGTAACACTTCAGACATACAAAAAGTATGAAGAACACCACCACAAAATAAGTGTCCCTACCCTCTAATTTAATAAATAAAGCCAATGCAGTTGAAGCCTTTAATGTCCTTTCCTTATTACATCTCCCACTAAGGGGTAACCTCTCTTCTGCGTTTGGTTCTCAAGCTTGCTCCTTATACTTTTATGATATATTTATGTGCCCTCAGAAATACGTGCTACAGGCGTGCATTGCTTAACGATGGAGAAACGTCCTGAGAAATCTGTCATTTTAGGCAATTTTGTCATGTGAACATCATCGACTGTACTTACACAAACCTAGATGATACAGCCGACTACACACCTAGGGTATGTGACATAGCCTTTTGCTCCTGGGATACAAACCTGTACCGCATGTTACTGAATACTGTAGGCAGTTGTGAACGTGATGGTCAGTATTTGTGTATCTAAGACATAGAAAAGGCACGGTAAAAATATGGTATCAAAGATTAAAAAATGGTTCGCCTGTATGAGCCACTTACCATGATTGGGGCTTGCAGGCCTGGAAGCTGCCCTTGGTGCGTCAGTGAGTGATGAGTGAATGTGAAGACCTGGGACATTACTGTATGCTACTGTAGACTTTATAAACTCTGCACACTTAGGCGACACTAAATTTATAAAAAACTTTGGCCGAGCTTGGTGGTTCAAGCCTGTAATTGGGGCACTTTGGGAGACCGAGGCGAGAGGATTGCCTGAGCCCAGGGGGGAGACCGAGGTGAGAGGATTGCCTGAGCCCAGGGGTTCGAGATCAGCCTGGGCAACTTGGCAAGACCTCATCTCCACAATAAATCAAAAAAATTAGGGTGTGGCGGCTCATGCCTGTAGTTCCACCTACTTGGAAGGCTTAGGTAGAAGGATCGCCTGAGCCTCGCAGTTCAAGGCTGCGGTGGCCGTGAGTGTGCCACTGTACTCCAGCCTGGGTGACAGAGAGAGACTCTGAGTCAAAAAAAAAAAAAAAAAGATTTTTCCTCCAATAATAAACTAACCTTAGCTTTAGCTTACTGTAACTTTCTTACTTTATAAACTTAATGTTTAAAAGCTTTTTGACTCTTCTGTAATAACACTTGACTTAAAACACAAACACATTTTGTAGTAGTACAAAATTATTTTCTTTCTTTATTTCCTTATTCTATAAGCTTTTTCCATTTAAAAAATTTTATTATTTTATTTTATTTTATTTTTGAGTCGGAATCTCACTTTGTCACCCAGGCTGGAATGCAGTGGCACATTCACGGCCACCATAGCCTTGACCTGCTGGGCTCAGGCAATCCTTCTGCTTCAGTCTTCCAAGTAGCTAGAACTACAGGTGTGTGCCACCATGCCCAGCTAATTTTTTTGTTTTTTGATTTATTGTAGAGATGAGGTCTCGCCATGTTGCCCAGGCTGGTCTTGAACCCGTGGGCTCAGGCAATCCTCTCGCCTCAGTCTCCCAAAGTGCTGGGATTACAGGCGTGAGCCACTACGCCCAGCCTTAGAGATGAGGTCTCACCAAATTGCCCAGGCTGGTCTTGAACCAGTGAATTTAGGCAATCCTCTCACCTCCGCCTGCCAAAGTGCTGGGATTACAGGCTTGAGTCACCGTGCCTGGCTTTTTTTTGCTTTTAAAACTTTTTTGTTAGAAAGACACTAACACACACATTAGCCCAGACTTATACAGGGTCAGGATCATCAAGAAGTCTCTAAGTGATAGGAATTTTTCTTCTCTGTTATAATCTTGTACAGTCTGTCATTGACTGAAATGTAATTACGTAACGCATGACTGGAATGTCTTTAAACAATATATTTATGGAATCATATTGTATATATTCTTCTCATATGATTTTTCACTAGACGTTATAAGAGTCATCCATGTGACAGGAACAGCTTTACTTTGTTCATTTTCACAGCTATTTGGTATTCCATTATATGAATATATCACAATGTATACATTACTTTTTTTTTTGATGGCTAATTAGGTTAGTTTTTGCTGCCTCAGGCAATACTGTAATGAACAATCTTGTATGTGTCTCCTAATGTATGTGTGTAAGTTCCTCTAGAGTATAAAAACCCAGGTATGAAATTGCTGTCATAGGATATGCATATTTTAAACTTTTCTAGATATTGCCAAGTTGTTCTCCAAAGTGATTGTGTGTATCCTTTTAAATTTTATTTTTAAATAATAAAAAGGACCTAGAGGGATACAGGATGGGGGGGACCCCAAAAACCTAAAATTTATTTATTAAAAATTATATATTTATTCTTACATGTTTAAACTTCAGTCATCTTCAAAGTACTCTCTGTTTGATGTAATACACCTATCAAAATGCTTTTTCCACTGTTCAAAACAGTTTTTGAACTCATCAAGTTTGATGCCTTTTAGTGCTTTTGCCATTTTTTGTTTTCCGCCTTCCACGTGGGCAAAACATTTCCCTTTGTTTTTCATCCCGGGAAACAAAACAAAAGTCCCCTGGGGTGAGATCGGGTGGATAGGAAGGGTGGGGCATGGGAGTCACGCCATTTTGGTCAAAAACTGCTGAACACTCAGCGCAGTGTGGGCAGGTTGGGAGTCTCTTCGAAACAAAACCAAAAAACCCCAAAACTCACTGAAGTCAAACACAGCCTCTCACAACAAGACTAGCTGGTACATTGATGCTGATGGGTTTCTAGAACACTTACCTAGCGGGGGAAGCCTGTACTACCAGGATCCTGCCCTCCAAGAGATAATTCCATTTTGTGGGGATCTCCTCTCATATACGTATAATATATATATATATATATAGATAGATAGATTTTGCAATTGTATGATTTACTCATTACATCCATTTCTTTCAAAAGACGCGAGTCTGGCAAGAGGTGGGGCTGGGATTTGAACCCAGGACTTTTACTTCAAACTCCGTGTACTTTCTGTTGCTTCATATTCTGTCTCCTCTACCTGAAGAATCCTACCTCCTTCCATGTGAAATTTGAGCCTAAGTGAAAATATGAACTCAGGTGTAGCTTGGGTCAAAAGACCTAGGAAGGATTCTCTAACCTTCCCCTGAAGCAAATCATAAGACCCTCATGGGAGAGGGTCACCCAGAGGAAGGGATCACCCTATTCTCAAAGACACAGGGACACAGAGGAATTGGAACAACTAGGCCTTGCTAAGTTTTCCCTAGTTTATTGCCATTAGATCATACCCTGTTGCCCAATTATATTTCTCCACAACTGTTCATTTCTTCATTAAGTCTATGTAAAAATGACACAGGCTTACTCATGTCTTCAGTTTTCATTTCCTTATGAAGGCTCCCATGTCATGTGAAACTCATGTTAAATAGATTTGTATGCTTTTTTCCTTGTTAATCTGTCTTTTGTTATGGGGGTGTTAGCCATGAACTTAGTGGCAGGTGAGAAAAGATATTCTTTCCCCCTATGCTGTAATATAGCATTTCTTCTCTTCCTTCTTTTCCTCCTGCTTCTTCTAAACTCTTTTTTTTTTTTGACTCAAGTAATCTATGTCCCTGTTCAACTCTTTCTCCCCCAGTCTCATTTTACTCACTAGACTAACTACCCAGAAACTTTTTGCTGGGCATCTTTCCAGTTTCTTGTAGGGACATTTTTTGAGACTACGTAACATGCTATTTCTCATACAACTTTCACCCATCCATTGATGGTTACCATCTAACGCTACTATTACTGTGTTGGTTGCCAATTCGTGGTGTGTTATTTTATCTAGACCTCTAAGTAACTTCAAGAAAAATGTTTTATTAGTATCATTGTGAGTATAGTCAAAGCAGTAAGGGAATGAATGACTTATGAAAGGCTGGTTGTCATCATCTATATTGTCTTATGCTAAATAGCTTGATTTGCCCATTCCACAATGTATTTCAAAACATCGTGTTGTACTTTCTCTCATACTGATAAATATATTTGCAATTTTTGCTTGTCAATTAAAAAAAAGGAGTAAAAGTCGTAGAAGGAATCAAAAGTGTTTTTATCCATCTCCGAGAATATAGCTCCATGAACTGTCAAATGCATACAAATCTTATTCTGTACCTTTAAAAAATGCAGCACAATTCAGAATAAAACTGCCTCAACTCGTACCTCATCGGAAGGAATTTATTTGCTGAAGTTGCAAAAACGTTAAAAAAAACCCCCAACCTTCCCCTAAGAGGTGTTCTGCGGCATAAAGTCCTGTAGGCAGCTTCTGGACCCAAGAACCGAACTGAAGAAATCGTGAGTTGATGTTTTATTCTAATAGGACCTGCGGGGGTCAACTTCTCTTGAAAAGGAAGGTTAAAATTTCACTGTGCACCAAGAGACGTGTTCCTGCTTCTAATCCTCATGTTTAAAAACATGTATATCGGGGGAAAGAATGCTTCACGTCCTTATCAAGTAGGGCATAACAAAATTGGAAATTGGTTCGTGATTTATTGCACCTCCGGCGACACACCGGAGTGTGTAGTAAAATTAACTTTTGGTATATACGGTAGCTGCTTGCACAGCATGACTAAAGAAAGACCCTGTGAGCAGGAGAGGTCGCAGATGAATGAGGCCAGAAATGGAAAACTTCCACGGGTTCGAACAGCACAAATGTGTGTTGTTGGGACTTGCTAGCGTCTGCATTTGATCTCTGTGGCTAGCAGGAGCACAGACTCAGAAGGCCCTGCAGGCCTTCCGCTCTTCCTTCCTCCAGGCACCTGGGCCTGTGAAAGTCCCTCTGATACAAGGGTCTCTTTGTGTGTGGTCAAGTCAGGGCTGCTACTGGTCAGCAAGCAAAGAGAGTTGAACCCCGGGTCCAGACTGCAGTTGCACAAGAACGCATTGTTGCAGCCTCGAGGTTGTGAGGCATTTTTGGCTAGCAGGGTGTTTTGAACACCCACAGGAGCGCATGGTTGTGGACACAGCCATGGATAGAAAAAATATTTGATAGCAGAGCCCTTTCTGGAAATTCCCACGTGGTGAGCAAGAATGTGCAGTGTAATTTGGGTTTCACATTAAAATTCCTTGAAGTAGGCCCGAGGACTGGATCAGGTTCTCAGATCTTTCCTTTAATGAAATTGCCAAATGTGACACTTTAGCATGAGGATGGCATTGCAGTAACATAAACCAAAAAGGGGCTAATTTACATTTGTGCCCACACCATTAATGTAAATTGGTTATTAGCTATTTATGCTAAAGAGCAGCACTATAAAACAGAAAGGTAGTTTTTATTAACTACCTCTTGCCCTCTGAAATCTGCTGTGCATGGAGTTTACAATCAGTGATTTTTTTTCCCCCCACCATGCAGTATGGCATTTACTCTGCCTAATTAGCATATTTATGAACAGATAACTGCCCCTTCTCTGCAGTTTGCATTTTATGACACACCACCATGAAGTTAATAAAGCAGTCCCATACCCTGCTTTTGTGATCCTACTGGAATGGTGCGTTGGCCTTTTTGTCTCCTCTTACTTTCCTATCTCTTTTAGGCAGGGGTAATTAAGGAAAAATGGCATTTATAAACAGGAGTCGGGCAGGAATCATGAGGGATGTAAATGAATCTTGGTCATCACATTCTTTTTTGAGACTACGGGCTGGTGGGAGCCGGAATGTGGGTCGGGGAGGGACCAAGTCAAGCATCTGCCCTCTAGGTCATCGGCTCCTGGATCACCAATGTGGGAAGGCCCTGCTTCTCGCTCTTTTCTCCTACTGATCACTTTGGGATGTAGAAACCTTCTGTGAGGTGTCAAGAGACGAAAGAATATGGACCCTGTTTTGGGGATATTAAAAAAAGTACATGTTTGTTATGAAAAGTTTTTAGGACTGAGTTTCTCAACCTTAAAAATATGAATGCCTGGATATCAGGCACCAACACTGAATAAGATTTTCTAGGAGTGGGTCCCCAGGGATTCCAGTGTGCAGTCAGGATTGAGAACTGTTGTTCTCAAGGGCTTTCTAGACCAGGAATTCTAAAATCTTTTGGTTTGGCAACCAACACACATTTTGTTCCTTTTTAAATGGCACCATCTAACTGGAAGTATGTGAAACTTCTTAAAATTTCTTCTTTTTTTTTGAGTTGGAGTCTCACTTTGTCACCCAGGCTGGAGTGCAGTGGCATGCTCATGGCTACCCCGGTGTCAACTCGCTGAGCTCAGTTAATCCTTCCGCCTCAACCTTCCAAGTAGCCGGAACTATAGGCGTGCACCACCACGCCCGGCTAATTTTTAAAAATTTATTTATTGTAGAGATGAGGTCTCGCCAAGTTGCCCGGGCTGGTCTTGAACGCACGGACACAGGCAATTCACTCGCCTAGGCCTCCCAGAGTGCTGGGATTACAGGCTGAGCCACCGAGCCTGGCCAACATTTATTCTTAATTAAATAAAATGAATTTAGTTTTGAGAATCTGGGGTGAAGTTTAATGGGAGGCATTGAAATAATTGGAGTCCATACAAATTCTGGGCCAGGATTCATCATTTATAAGCATAAGTCTATTCTTTTACCGGTGGCTTCACTTTAAATTCAACCCTTGAAGTGATATTCACAATGGGTCTTTCTTAATACCTTATGAACCTAAGAGGTGCAGGTCACTTCCAGCACACCTGTTGGTCTTACCTGTGTTTCCTCTTCGGGTTCTCTTGTTGCTTTTTTCCTCTTGTTCTATGAGTAGATATTATTTCTTGCCTAGGTAGGGGCTAAGGGAAAGATTCCCCTCCATCCTCTGAGGGTTTGCGGAAAATGAACTGACAATATGTAGATTAATAGGAGAAAAGGCATACGAATTTATTTAATGTGCATAAGCACTGGGTTTACTGAATAACCCAATGGTGTACAGATACTTATATACCCTTCTTCACAGGGAGGGGGAATTTGGGGAAGGTAGGCAATTCTTTTGAGGGGTGGTAAACGATTATTAGAGAGAATGAATGGACCAGAGAGACAAAAATTACCTTGTAAATGATTCTCTTTGGAAAGTGAATGAACCTAAGAGGCAGACGTCAACTTGAAAAAGTCTGTCTGGGAGTGGTTACATTCTTCAGTCTTCTTTTTCTGTGATAGATAATGAGATTTCAGGGAAGGAATGGAAAGCACTTGTGTTTTCTTTGGCAGTTCCAGTCTTAAGGTAGAGAAGGGGATATCAGAGTAGATCTTCTTCCAGCATCTGCTGACCTTCAAGGGCCTTTTAATTTAAAATATCAGCCTACTAGGGTGTCCTATTTTGGGGTGAAATTCTCTGGGCTCCTTCATCTGTTACTGTTTCCTTGCAAACACCTTGAAATGTTACACAAATGTAAGTAAACAGAATCATTTAGAGAGATCTGACAGTCAAAAAGCGTCATTGACATGGATGTAATATTAAGGAATCTTGTTGGTGATAGCTATACTTTTTCTGAGGAATCTCTCATCCTTCTCTTTTCACAGTTTTAGCCTGTATGGAGAAATTACTGTAGAGAATGGACATCGTAGTCATATCTTCTCACAAAGGGGTAGCCCTCTGTAGACCCATCATCTGTGATTTCTTCATCCGTGACTTAAATCCACATCAGGGCAAGAGGAAGAACACTGAAGTGGACTGCTGAAATCAGTTTATGAAATTAAGGTCCACAAAGCAGGGAGAATCAGTTAATGGTTTCCCCTGATTTCTTAGTTCCAGAAGAGGATCCAGGTGAGAAGTCCCAAACTTGTGTGATGGGTATGAATTGGCTCATAATACTTAGGTGCAAAAGGAAAGAGCATTTTTTTAATATTTAAGAAATCAAATTAGATACGGCTTATTATGTTTGTTTCTTAAGAGCCTGCAGTGTCTGCAGTCCTTTGGCAGGTACTGTCATCGTGCTCTCTATTCTTGGGTGAGAGGACATCCTGGGGCACATGCTCTCTCTCTGTCTCCTCTTCCCCCTCCCAGGTTTGCTCAAGACTAATTGTGTCAGTGTCAGGGAAAGGCATCGGGATAGTTCACCCGAGTATAACTGTAATAGGTACATTGCCTGATGCATGGTAAGTCAATACACCACGACACTGAGTTGCAGCAGATTAAGACATTAGGGAAAGGTTTACTTAATACAAATGAATGAAATAAGCAAGTAAATGAGACCTAAAATTAGCCTTTGATTTGAAATATTTAATTTGTTCTTACAAACCTCGTCAATAAAAATAATAAACCTAAAAAAAAAAAAGTTTTAATTATAAGGCAGACAAATGAGGAAATAGGAGGAAAACTCAAAATCATCTCCCCAAGGAGTTTGGGAACAAGGATTTTAAGAGGTTTGGACAAAATGTGGGGATCACTGATTAGTTGAAGAGTACAAGGTGAAGTCATGGAACGGGGTGATGGAGAAACCATTTTCTCAAGATGATTTGGTTCTGTTGTGGAGGTCTTCAAACTGGTTGGCATCAGCTGTTCTGCTGGAATTTAGGCTCTGAAAAACATCTCAAGCAATTCTTAAACAAAAGCCTTTATGATTATGACAGAGATCCTGTCTATAGAAATAATGGGGGTGCAATTGTCAGTTTCTAGTGCCATGTGACTTTTGGTTACCAAGCAGCTACAAGGAAGTGGATCAAAGTGCAACCTGATTTATGCTTGATTAAAACTATATTTCTGTCCAGAACCTGGCATGTAATTCTTGTTAACCCTGTGCGGACAGTTTCACCAGTTTATTGCAATAAAACTTAGATGTCCAGTCTAGTGATGATCCCATTGCGCTATTTTGTATCTCTTTTGCTCATATTTGGCCAAGAGTGATCCCAGAACTAGGGGTCGATGTCTGGCTGTCTTGACATAGCCCAACATAAACAATAACATCAATAAACAACACCTTATATTAATTTAGCACTTTAATTTCTGGTTTAAAATTAAGCCAGTTAATTTTAATCCTGAGTATCAAGGAAAAGCAAAAAAGACCTTAAAGCAAGTTTCTTAGCTTGCGACTAGTTCATAGGCCCCCTAAGGTTCTGGCTGGGCTTTAATAGGTTTGTGAACTTCCTGAAATTGAATGAAAAAAATTCAAGAGAATTTTGTATGCATTTTTTTTTGAGTTGAGAGTGTGAAACATCTAATAGATTCTCAAGGTGATTGGTGGCCTTCCGTAAGTTAATGACGACTACCGATTTGGGTTCTAGGATTATGAAAAATGTGTATTATATGCACAGGGTGGGATCTTCAGGATAAGCCTTTAAAAGCAAACATCTGTAGCCACCATAAATGTGCTGAACTATAGAAACCGGACTCCTTAGTTCTAAAGTCCTTTCTGACTCTTGTTCCCGTGGGCTTTTGGTTACCCAGAATAGGGACCCACCAGGGCCAAATGAATGCAAGAGGCATGTGGCACCATAGGAAGGCAGGCAGGGCCTAGCATCTTCCCTGGCTCTCAGTAGAACTGTGCAAGTCAGGGGCAGCTGGAGAGACTGTAGCCACAGGCATCGATGACATTTGATATATTTCCCAATCAGTGCGAGTACATCCTTAGTTTAGTGTACTGGAAAAGGCAAGCAGTGACTCCTAATTCCTTCATCCTAGTAAAATAATAGACTTGGGAGTTTCTCTGAGGAAATAGAGCCACATGGTGGTACATAAATTTCATAACTCTTATTATCATCACTCCGATTTTAATTTGATTTAAAAATTTTATTGGCCCTAATTGTAGCCGTTATGAATGTTTATGTTATTTTCTGCCATTTCTAATTTCTGCAAAGAACACAGATCTTTGCTTCTTAATAATTGAAAATGACTCCTGCTTAATGGATTCATGTGTTCATATGGAATTTCAATCTTTGGCTTTGACATTAAGGGCTAGTGCACATGATCAGCACTTTAAAAAATGATGTTGTTTTCTAAGCCCAGTAATGCCCAATCTGTATGATCTAGTAGTCAATGTTTTTGATTAGAGAGGAAAATTAGTCAATTTGGAATGCAAAAAGAGCTAAATAAACATATTTTTATACGCAAAAATAAGAATAGTGCTTAATGATATTTCACTATTGGCTTTAAAAAAAAAAAATTCATTCACTGTGATGCCAGATGGGACCTCTGTAGATAATAAGTAAGAGTGTGTGTGTGTGTGTGTGTGTGTGCCTTTGTACCAGGCACACTTCTAGGTCCTAAAGAGTTAAAACCGATTTGGTCCACCCTTGTTAAAACAGGCTGTTCTACTAGGAAGATCTTGTATAAATACTCAGGAAAGGCCTTGTGAGAGAATAACCTGCTGCAGTCTATTTGTGTTATGGTCACTGTACGCATAAGCTAATTTTAAATATTAAAACTCTAATTATAAAAGACCACTTCCCTGAAGGGCGGCCCGTGTGGGGAAGGCAGAAGGGTGCAGACCTGAGGGGTGAGTCACAGAGTCAGCGGTAGATGGGTGGAGGCGGATGACCGACCAGCCTGTGTCCTGAGGGAGAAACTCGAATTGGGGTTGTTTCTCTGACTGTAACTTAGAAGACAATGTACTAGATGGAGTACTTCAATAGAGAGCCCTCACATTTTGAGAAATAAAAATCAGCTGCAACTGTGACCCAGGGGCAGGGAAGTCAGAAAGAAGAACCCCAAATGACACGGTATGCATTGCACCAAGCGGTCTGTGGTTCACAACCAGTCAGAGGGGAGGACATTTGGGGCTTAGTCGAAAGCTCTCAAGCTTTTTTGAGATTCTTGGGGTCACATTCCTTCATGTCTCTGATGCCGTTTGTGTTTTCTTTACTCATTTTCCCCAGCATCTTGGTTTTTAAGTAAATGCTCCTTATCTCAGCTGCTTTTTTTTTTTTTTGACTCAGAGTCTCACTCTGTCACCTCGGCTGGAGTGCAGTGGCACGGATCACGGATCACCACAGCCTCAACCTCATGGGCTCAGGTGATCCTTCCACATCAGCTTCCTGAGTAGCTGGGACTATAGGCATGCGCCACCACACCTAGCTAATTTTAAAAAATTTTTTTGTAGAGACGAAGTCTTACTATGTTGCCTAGGCTTGTCTTGAACTCCTGGACTCAAGCGATCCCGGCTCCTTAATCTCCCAAAGTGCTGGGATTATAAGCATGAGCCTCCGTGCCTGGTCTACCTTAGCTGTATTAAGGGAAATGGGGAAAGGGTGTTGGTGCTGAATTTAGACCCAGAGTATACCGACAGCAGGAGCCCGGGGCCCTGTAGATGTGGGTCTGTGAGGCCTGGTTCAACGGACCCAGAGCCTGCCCTGCCAGCTGGAGACTCAGGGGCAAGTTGGTACCAGGGTTTTGATCTGGGTTATGAAACTCCACACTCTCATATTATGACTGTGTGATTTTGGGCAAAATTACCAGCATCTCTACCTTCTCATCTCGTGAATAGGAGTCATAATACTTGCCTCGTGAAACGTGTTGCGTAAGATGAGAGAGTGTAGTGAGTTCTCAAGCAAAGGTTGTTGCTGTGTCTTTGCCTTTGGTGTTAATGTTGCTGTGATTCTTGATTGAATATATTTTCTTTTTTTTTTTTGAGCTGGAGTCTCACTCCGTCGCCCAGACTGGACTGCAGTGGCCGCTCCCGGCCACCGCAGCCTCGACCTGCTGGGCTCCGGCGATCCTTCCGCCTCAACCTTCCAAGGAGCTGGAACTACAG
>CAUYQG010128153.1:0-32453 GCA_963574415.1 Tarsius wallacei
CTGGAGTGCAGTGGCACGCTCACGACCATCGCAGCCTCCACGTGCTGGGCTCGGGCAATCCTTTTGCCTCAGCCTTCCAAGTAACTGGAAGTACAGGCGCGAGTCACCACAACCAGCTAATTTGCAATCCTCTTGCCTCCACTTCCCAAAGTGCTGGGATTACAGACATGAGCCATCATGCCCAGTGCCTTGTTGGTATTTGTTTTTGTTTGTTTGTTTGTTTGTTTTGAGACAGGGTTTCACTCCGTTGCCCAGGCTAGAGTATAGTGGCACAATCCTGGCTTACTGCAGCCACAACCTCCTGAGCTCAAGCAATTCTCCCACCTCAGCCTCCCAAGTAACTAGGAATATACCCAGCTAATATTTATGTATTTGCTTACTTACTTTGTAGATATGAGGTCTCACTATGTTGCCCAGGCTGGTCTCAAATTCCTTGTTTCAAGTTATCTGCTCACCTCAGCCTTCCAAAGTGCTAGGACTTTCATTTTAGGTAGTTTCTCTGAAGCTAAGTGGGGCTTTTTTGTTGTTGTTTTTTTTAACCTCAGCCCCTTGGTGTCTCATTCATGTAAATGTACCACCTTTTTTCAACTGGTTGTCACAGGTAGATTCTGCTTTTCACTGCAATGCTTCTCTGACTACTGCCTAAATAAGAAGGTGCTACTTTGACATCATCCTGGTTCTTATGATTCTAACAAAGAACTGAGACGCAAATAACCATCACCAAAGATATATCATACAAAGACGTAGCCATAAACATTAATGATTTAAAATAATGAAAATTACTATTAAAAGGCCCTAATTTCACATTGATCATTTGGGGGTATTTCAGTATGTACAAACTCACTTAAAAATGCATGTCTTTGGTGGTATAAATTTGACAGTTACAATGTTAAATATTTGGTTTTTCTTCCTAGATGTGAGCAGCAGTTCAGTGCAGATTTGGATGGGTTATTTCCTTTTGTAAGGAAGCTTGGATTTTTGCCTTATGTTCTTCTTGGAAACACCCCCTGTGGAAAGCAAAAGCAAGAAATTCCATTTATTTCATTGACCTTAGAACTGAGAATGGATCTTCAAGATTTTTTTTTACTTTTCAAATATAGCTATTGTGTTTTCTCAACATGATCATTTGCAGCTGAGAATTCAAGAAACCAGATTCAAATGAGTCCATTCGTTTCTCCAATCCTTGCAACCCTTGCATTTCTTTGCCTGAAGTAATACATAGATGTTATCGTAGTCATGGAATGAGTTTACCTATATGTATTTATTTTTCTACAAGGTTTATAACTGGGAAACCTTGGGGAGGATTTTATATATTTTTTGTAACCTAAATGTTAGGTGTTCCTAAAGATCTAAAAGATATCAGGTCAAACCTCAGTCCAATGCCCTCTCCAAGTTTTAGCAAATTATTGGAAAGATTGGGTTCTCATGATCTTAGCTTTTGCTTCCATGGAAATAGTTGAGATGATAGATTTTTGCCTATCTGTACTACTTTGATCCAAGCATAAAATCTGCTGTGATTTGCACAAAATTCATTCATAAAAGGTGTGGTGTGTGTGCAAAGATTTTACTAAAGGTTTGAGAAAGATTGAAAGGTAGTTGCATCTCTGAATAGAAGTAATGAGCAAATATTCCTGCCACCTGCTGTGTTGTTTGACCTATTTTCTTCTTTGATATGCTAGCCCCCCTGTGCTCTCCTGATGTGTCTCCTCCTACTTCCAAGCCTGTTCATCCCAATGTAGCATAGCTAGCCGAGACCTCTCTTTGTACCTTGGTTTCACCTGGCCCTTGCATTCAATGACTCATTCCTCTATGTCCTTCTCCTCCTCCTTCCCACACTTACTCAGATGTTTTCCTTAACATAAATTATTTCATTCTAAGAATGTTCCCATCAGCTTTTAGGATATTAACTTTTCTCACCTTGATGTGTTTGGGATCAGGTTCTCTTATTAATTTTAAGTTTTTTCTCTTCATCCCTCAATTTCTTTCCCCTCCTCTCCCTCCTCCTAGTGCCTGGGTAGCTCTATTTGTTTTAGCATTTTTCCTCTAAAGGCGATCTGAGGATTGCCCCTAGAAGCAAGTGGTTGGATTCTTTCTTGTTGTGTCTGTGGGCTGATAATCTGCCAGTGACGATCGTAGCCTCAGGGTTTCATAAACCTTGTGGTGTTGGGGACTTTCTCCTGGCCCATTACCCCAAGCACTCTTTCTTAATCCTGCACCAGCAGCCTGGAACCCTGCAATTATTCTTTTGAAATTTGTTTTACAGCCTTTCTTTAGCTTGTTCTGCACACTGATCTTTAAGTTACTGGGTAAAGGTAAAGAGAAATTAAGTGTAGGTTTAATTAGACAAACTTCTCAAAAGGGCAGAAAAGATGAAACAAAAGCTTCCAAGTTCTTATAGGCTGCTGTTACTTACAACGGATACAGCAAAAACACTATTTTTTCCTGTCTTCTTTTTCTTTTTGTATATACTTTTGAAAATACTGATACTTCGGTTGTTCCTAATGTTGCAGTGGTCAGAAATACTGTTTCTATTGAACACAGAGGGGGACTTCCTCTCTCCTGGAGATACCTTACTGTTGAGGTCTTCATACTGCTTACAGTTGGGCTTTCTAGCCTGGCTGTGCCTTTTTGTGGTCTTGTATTAGACAAACTGCCTGCACATTCTTTTGAGTAGGACTCTTTTCGAATTCTACTAGGAGCTGCCTTTCTGCTGGAGTCTTACGATGTGTTCTTTCAGCAACATGAAGAGCTTCTGTTTTTAGTGACTAAATTCCAGTACTTTTTTTTTTCTATTCAGTGCTCATGTCTGAGTGATTAACAGCTTTTGGAAAATTAATCACTGTCTCTTACCCTACTGGGATTTGAGTAAGCACATTTCTTTCTCTCTTTTTAAATTTTATTTTAAAGATGTGGGGTAAAATTCAGGATTAGGTACCTAAGCAGTTATTGTATAGGTGAAGTTTGGGCTGAGTAGGCACATTTCAAAAATTATATCTACATGAAGACTGGAGCTATAAAGTCAGAAGACTGAAAGACGCTTCTGGATATTCTGTATGTGTTAGCTCCCTGCAATTGGACTGTTCCAATTAAAAGTTAAAGCTTTCCCAGAAGCTTGGTGAAATGAGAATGTGGGGGGTCATGGAAGAACACCAAGCTGGAAACAAAAGACAGGTTTTGGCCGGGCTTGGTTGCTCAGCCTGTTATCCCAGCACTTTGGGAGGCCGAGGAGAATGGATTGCCTGAGTCCGCGGGTTCGAGACCAGCCCAGGCAACTTGGTGAGACCTCGTCTCTACAGTAAATCAAAAATTAGTCAGGCGTGGTAGCGTGCACCTGTAGCTACTTGGAAGGCTGAGATGGAAGGATCGCCGGAGCCCAGCAGGTCAATGCTGGGGTGACAGTGAGTGTGCCACTGCACTCCAGCCTGGGCAACAGAGTGAGACTCCAACTCAAAAAAAAAAAAAAAAGACAGGTTTTGATTCCTGTTCTGCCATTTCCTACCTATGTGAACGTGTGCAGGTCTTTCACATGTTCTGAACACTGGTCAGTTTCTTCTTCTGTGGAACGGACAGAAGGTGACCTAACTCCCCAGCACGGCAGACCCCAGCCATCTAGGTGATTTTGTGCAAAATAGAAAAAGGCACTTCCACTGTGGGGACACAGCAGCTGAGTGAGGGGCATGCAAGCTCAATTTCAGCCTACATTTTCCCTTCACCAAGGCCCCCTGGGACAGAGCACAACCTGGAATCCTATGCATCAGCCAAACTCCTGAAGTCTATTATCTTCCACCATTAGCAGCAAGCCTGGGGGAGGGACTGAGTGCCAACAGTGATGGGGCCTGCCTGGTTGCTTGGCTCCGGCCCAACCACCTTAAGAAGGTGACTGACTTTTTACCTTCTTACTAATCTTGCTTTTACATGGATTCTTCTGTATTTTCCTTCCATCATTAATAATGTCATATTAACATTAGTTTTAAGGGTATCACTCTTGGAGCATGTGCCCAGGGAAGCAAATTCCTTTTCCCTGCTGGTCTCTGCCTGGGTCCCAGGTTGTTGAAGGCGTTAAATGAGACCACGAGTGGGAGAAGCATCTGGAACATAATCCCAAGCACTGAGTTTCTTAGTTGTTTCTCTCTATATCCCTTCAAGGTATTCTGGCGTTTGTCTAGGTTTTCTCCGGCTGTTTTCTATACCAGGAATTTAGAGTGCTTAACTGCCAAGAAATATGATGGATGCTCCATTGAGGTATAAGATAAAAATGAAAACTTTTATTTCTATCTATGTTATTTATTTAATTTTTAGTCAGAGTCCCACTCTGTCACCTATTCCGAGTGTAGCAGCACAATCACATCTCACCCCAGCTTTGACCTCCTGGGCTCAGCATCCCAGGTAGCTGGAACTACAGGCATGTACTACAAAGCCTGGCTAATTTTTTGGTTCTTGGTAGAGATGAGGTCTCACTATGTTGCCCAGGTTGATCTCGAATTCCTGGGTTCAAGAGATTCTCCCACCTCGTCCCCTCAAAGTGCTGGGATCACAGGGTCTGAACCACTGTGCCTGGACTGTATCTATTTTAAACTTTACAAGGAAATAAATTAACTTTTTCTACTATTTGACAAATTGATTGCTAGAGATATACAGTAATTTTAAGCAGACATTCATATACTGGGTGGGCATGCTCAGCATTTTTTCTCTGGTTTAGCTAAGTAATACAAGTGCTTGAAGACCACTGCTCAATTATCATCTCTGTAGCCACCAAACCAGATAAATGCAATCACATTTGTTATCCTTCCCTGCGTTCTTTTGATTTAAATAGTTGTTGCCCACTGCTCTATCTCTCAGGACAGAAATTTATAAATCTCATGGTGAAATTTTGTCTCTTCCCCTGACCTCATTTCTTATCTGCATTGAACGTGGGAGGCAGTAAGCTTTTTCCCTAAAATGTGACTTGTTTTGTATAAGATAATTTGTTATTTAGGATAAGGTCAAATTGGGATCCTTTTGGTTTAATCCTAGACATTCAGTAAAATAAAATTAAAATGTGGGCTCTGAATCCAGGTCATTCTGGGCTAGATGACATTAGGCAAGTTATTTAACCTGAGTTCATGCCTCAGTCTCCTCCTCTGTAAAATGGGAATGATAAGAGTGCCTGCTCCCATCGGATTAAAATGGCAGTTAAAAGAATGAATACTCCTGACATTATGAGAATAGGGTCAGTTGCATATTAAACACAACAAAAGTTTGCTGCTGTCGTCAGCAGATATAAAGACCAATACAGCTCCAAACCAGAAGGACTAGTAGCATTTGAGGATTCATTCACTTTCTCAGCAAATGTCTACTGAGAAATAGAATACTAAGAAATGGTGGTCTCCCATGTGCCAGGCGCTCTACTAAGTGTTGGTTGCTTAACTCAACTGTCAACCTTATACTTCTGTATGGTGGGCTGCGTGTTCCTTTGTCACCAGCTTATGGTCCCGTTACCATGCCAGAGGGGTCCACTCTGCATTGGGTTCAGTTTCTACTTCTATGATCAATGTAATGGACTTTGATGTTGCAGAATCACTATACACTTTGCTGTATCCATTTGACTTTCCATCCATTTGACTTTTTTTTTTTTTTTGGAGTTGGAGTTCACTCCATCACCCAGGCCAGAGTGCAGTGGCATGCTTACAGCCACCTCAGCCTTCCAAGTAGCCAGAACTACAGGTGTGCTCTACCACGCCAGGCTAATTTTTTTTTTAATTTATTGTAGAGATGAGGTCTTGCCAAGTTGCCCAGTCTGTTCTCGAACCTGTGAGCTCAGGCAATCCCCTCACCTAGGCCTCCCACAATGCTGGGATTACAAGCTTGAGCCACTGTGCCCGGTCTCATTTGACATTTTAAGGTACCAACAGATTTTCCCTGCATGAATAAGTCTACATGTTGGTTGGGCATGGTGGCTCATGCCTGTAATCCCAGCACTTTGGGAGGCTGAGGCAAGAGAATTGCTTGAGCCCAGCAGCTCAAGACCAGCCTAGGCAACATAGTGAGAACTCATCTCTTAACAGCAACAAAAAAAGTATAATGTCACATGTCATTGCTATATACTTGTTATTTGTCTTTCTTTGAACTGTTTGCTTACTGTTCATATAGTTCCACTTATGCGGGATTCAGTGTATACTCTGCCTCATTTTACCTCTTTTTCAAAGAAGGTGCATCCTCTCTTTCCCAAATTGCAATCTTATGAGTCTGCTGGACATTCTTTTCTTTTCTTTTCTTTTCTTTTTTGAATTGGAGTCTCCCTCCATGGCCCAGGCTGGAGTGCAGTGGCACACTCACGGCCACCCCGGCTTCAACCTGCTGGGCTCCAGCAATCCTTCTGTCTCAGTCTTCCAAGTAGCCATAACTACAGGTGCATGCTACCACGCCCGGCTAATTTTTTATTTATTGTAGAGACAAGGTCTCGCCAAGTTGCCCAGACTGGTCTTGAACTCACAGGCTCAGGCAATCCACTCATCTCGGCCTCCCAAAGTGCTAGAATTATATAGACTGAGTCACCCAGCCTGGCCCTTCTGGACGTTCTTATAGCTTAATATTCTTTTTGACAAACTGAAGCATTGGTGGGAGGACAGTGGTTCTCAATATATTATGGGAAGAGAGCATTTAGATGCAGTTATTTTACTATCGAATGCTTCTTTATTATTTATCTCTCTCTCAACGATTTTTATAAGAGCTTAGTAAAATTTCCATTATGTTAAAGCCATTCATGTTAATCTATACATATAGTCAGGATGGGGTAGAAAGAGAAGGGAAAACAATAAAGACAGGAATTTCTTTCACAGTGCCTCCTTTCAATCCTTTGACTTCTTATACACAAACTGATATCATCTTGGTGGACATACTTCATAGACCAATGACTGACCTTCCCAGGCTCCAGTGAAAGAAGAAATGCTATTAAAAAAACAAAAACAAAAAAACCACGAATGTTCTCTAAGTATTTATTTTGTTGTGAATTATTCCATGACCTGACAAAACCATGGTTTTATGTTCTCAGTCATGATGAACAAAGTTGGATATTTCATTTTTCCAACATGTGGGCTAAGAATAAAATGTAGGTGCTGGAATTGAACGTTGTATTCTCCAGGCCGAGGAAATGGACATTTATTGGATGTTATTGTTGCTTTCTTTGCACTAATGATATTATGGAAGCTCTTTGAGTAATATAATTTGAAAATATGATTTCTGTGTTTCAGGTCATGCAAGACAAGATAATCTGCCTTCCAAAAAGAGTTCAGCCTGCTCAGAACCACTCTTCCATTTCAAATGTCTCTCAAGCTGTTGCCACTCCCCTGCCTCCACCAAAACCATCTCCTACTAATCCTGTCACTGTGGAAATGAAAGGCCTGAAGACGGATTTGGACCTGCAGCAATACAGCTTTATAAACCAGATGTGTTACGAGCGAGCCCTCCACTGGTATGCTAAGTATTTCCCGTATCTTGTCCTCATCCATACCTTGGTCTTCATGCTCTGCAGTAACTTTTGGTTCAAATTCCCTGGCTCCAGCTCCAAAATAGAGCATTTCATCTCCATCCTAGGGAAGTGTTTCGACTCTCCTTGGACCACTCGGGCTTTATCCGAAGTGTCTGGGGAGGACTCAGAAGAAAAGGACAGCAGGAAGAATAACATAAACAGGTCCAACACTGTCCAGTCTGGTCCAGAAGGCAGCCTGGTCAACTCTCAGTCTTTAAAGTCAATTCCTGAGAAGTTCGTGGTTGACAAATCTACCGCAGGGGCTCTGGACAAAAAGGAAGGTGAGCAGGCAAAGGCCTTATTTGAGAAGGTGAAGAAGTTTAGGCTGCACGTGGAAGAAGGGGATATCCTATATGCCATGTACGTTCGCCAGACTGTACTTAAGGTTATCAAATTCCTAATCATCATTGCATATAATAGCGCTCTGGTTTCCAAAGTCCAGTTTACAGTGGACTGTAACGTTGACATTCAGGACATGACTGGATATAAAAACTTTTCTTGCAATCATACTATGGCACACTTGTTCTCAAAACTCTCCTTTTGCTACCTGTGCTTTGTAAGCATCTATGGATTGACGTGCCTTTATACCTTATACTGGCTGTTCTACCGTTCTCTAAGGGAATATTCTTTTGAGTATGTCCGGCAGGAGACTGGAATTGATGATATTCCAGATGTCAAAAATGACTTTGCTTTTATGCTTCATATGATAGATCAATACGACCCTCTCTATTCCAAGAGATTTGCAGTGTTCTTGTCTGAAGTCAGTGAAAACAAATTAAAGCAGCTGAACTTAAATAATGAGTGGACTCCTGACAAACTGAGGCAAAAGCTGCAGACAAATGCCCACAATCGACTGGAATTGCCCCTTATCATGCTCTCCGGCCTTCCAGACACTGTCTTTGAAATCACAGAGTTGCAGTCTCTAAAACTTGAAATCATTAAGAACGTCATGATACCTGCCACCATCGCACAGCTAGACAATCTTCAAGAGCTGTCTCTGCACCAGTGCTCTGTCAAAATCCACAGCGCAGCTCTCTCGTTCCTAAAGGAAAACCTCAAGGTCTTGAGCGTCAAGTTTGATGACATGAGGGAGCTGCCCCCCTGGATGTATGGACTCCGAAATCTGGAAGAGCTCTACCTGGTTGGCTCTCTAAGTCACGATATTTCCAAAAATGTCACTCTTGAGTCCCTGCGGGATCTCAAAAGCCTTAAAATTCTCTCTATCAAAAGCAACGTCTCCAAAATTCCTCAGGCAGTGGTTGACGTCTCCAGTCATCTCCAGAAGATGTGCATACATAATGATGGCACCAAGCTGGTGATGCTGAACAACTTAAAGAAGATGACCAATCTGACTGAGCTGGAGCTGGTCCACTGTGACCTGGAGCGCATCCCTCACGCCGTGTTCAGCCTGCTCAGCCTCCAGGAGTTGGACCTGAAGGAAAATAACCTGAAATCTATAGAAGAAATTGTGAGTTTTCAACACTTGAGGAAGTTGACAGTGCTAAAACTGTGGCATAACAGCATCACTTACATCCCAGAGCATATAAAGAAACTCACCAGCCTGGAACGTCTGTCCTTCAGTCACAATAAAATAGAGGTGCTGCCCTCCCACCTCTTCCTATGCAACAAGATCCGATACCTGGACTTATCCTACAATGACATTCGATTTATCCCACCTGAGATCGGAGTTCTACAAAGTTTACAGTATTTTTCCATCACTTGTAACAAAGTGGAAAGCCTTCCAGATGAACTCTACTTCTGCAAGAAACTGAAAACTCTGAAGATTGGGAAAAACAGTCTATCGGTACTTTCACCGAAAATTGGAAATTTACTATTTCTATCCTACTTAGATGTTAAAGGCAATCACTTTGAAATCCTCCCTCCTGAACTGGGTGACTGCCGGGCTCTGAAGCGAGCTGGTTTAGTTGTGGAAGACGCTCTGTTTGAAACTCTGCCTTCTGATGTACGGGAGCAAATGAAAACAGAATAACTTATTTTTTGTTAAAGTTTGACTGAAACACGCTTCTACCAAATACAGTATGAATAATTAGGTAGTCTTAACGCCTTTCCTATTTTATTTTCTTTTTCTTTTTCACACAGAACATAATGTACACAAAGATTGAGTAAGGAGTATGTATTTTTTAATAAAAATTTAATTGTATTTTTTCAATATTAATATTTTAAAATTTTATTTGTCTTGGAACCTAATGTATCTATGATTGTTTTCTACTGACAGAAACAGAGGGTTCCATCTGTGGTTTTTTGTTTTTGTTTTTTTTTTCAGTTCATTCTTGTAAAGAGAGGGACTTATAAGTTGCATGCTTTTCGGTATTTTTTAAATAAAGGAAGATATTTTGCCAAGGTCATTTTTAGCTTGTTTACACCTCTACAGGGTCCTTATTTTAATTTTGATCGTGTATGTGCAAAGGAGTTTGTCTTAGTTATTTTAATACCAGCTGCCTTCTCCATTGGCCAAGTCCTTCATTTGACAGACACCTCCTCTCTGGAGTGCAAATTCACATAAGTGCATTGTCACAGAGTATTATTTTAGAAATTTCCCCCTGCCTCCACCAAAATTCTGAACTGTATTATTTCATATACCTGACAGTTATCGTTATCCTTAGGCAAGGCTAAGGATATGTGAAGAAAATAATCTTTAGTTAGTTTGTATGCTTAGATTGGTCATTTATAATTTTACCAACATTTTACAAATATCATTTAAAAACTAAACACAGAGGCTCCCCCAACTCTTAATACTGCTATATAGTACTGGTAAATAACCGAGGGGAACCTAGATTTATTTTAATATTCTAGGAGGTAATTAAATTTAAAAATCATAGAATTAGAAGCCTGTTTTTTGAGTAATTTAATCATCCTTGATATCTTGATATGAGGATACATCAGATGGAAAAAATTTCACTACTAACGCGCCCTGTTAAAGACCTGGTTTCAGACCCTCTTCCTTCCTCATTGCCGTGTGACAGTGGTAATCTATTCAAAGTCTGCCTGCTGCGCAGAATAATTCACTTATATATACATCGGCCCTCCGTGTCCCTGGGTTCCATATCTGTGGATTCAACCAACTTTGAACGGAAAATATTTGGAAAAAAATTTTGCATCTGTACTGAACATGTACTGACATTTTTCCTCCTCACTATTCCCTAAACAATACAGTCTAACAACTATTTAATAGCATCTACATTGTTTTAAGTATTATAAGTAATCTAGAGATGATTTAAAGTATACAGGAAGATATGCATAGGTTTTATGCAAACACAACATCATTTTATATCAGGGACTTGATTTTGGTATCCACAGGGAGTCCTATGGATACTGAAGAGTGACTGTATACTAATCGATTTCCCTCAAGCCTGCCCTTGCTGTGAATACCAGTGATGCAAGCAAGGGAATTCTATCTGCTCTCTGGCTTAAAATATATATCTCTCCTAAAATGGTTCTGTTAACATTTTGTTCACATGTGAATAAATTGCTAAGTGGTTGTTACTTAGCAATAATTTTTGCCTGACCATCAGCAGAGGTTTTATATACCTTTGTAACTTAAAATCCAACACTGTATGGGCTCTTGGCTGAAATATTTCACTGACTATTAAGAATACAGGACAGGACAACGAAATAAACTATTTTGCCCTTGGCCCAGGGCCACTACTGCTGATCAGGGGAACTTAGCTGTATATGCCAAATTCACATTGACCATTTTTTGAGCCCTGGACTGATCTAAGAAAGTTTTGAGACCTAACAATGAAAGGGGAAAGATGATTCAGGGCTTCAAAATGCTGATTTTAAAAACTTCTTGAACCTGGGACTAACCCACCAATATTTTGAGTCCCATAAGGAAGGCAACTTACTCAGCAGAAATGTGTACCTCTGTTGTGTTTTCAATTTTAAGATGCATCACAGGGTGAAGAATTAGGAAAAACGATGCTTTCATATTGTTTAATAATCTAGTTGTACAGACCAAAGTGCGTTGAAGTTTCTGTTCTATGTTAACGTTTCAGAATGGTGATTTTTATATAGCTGATTTATTTAGACCTGGAATTGAAATAATGTTTGGGATTTTAACACGGCTATAGTTCTTGTATGGCAAAGTATTCACTTCAGAATATTGTTGGGATCCTAAGTTTGAGCAGGGTGTTATATTTAAAAATAAAGCCCTGTCTGTTTTAAACAAACAAACAATTTTTTGGCAGATTGTCCATGGCTGGGCATGACAAAAATTCCCTATTGAAAAGTAAGCTTAGACAACTGTTGGAAAAACACTGGGTGCACTATTTTTCTGAATAAAATTTATAGTTGTTTTCTGTATCACCCTTCGAATGGGTCTATTCAGGTTAAAAATCATATTTGTGCTGAAGTCTTTATCTGATGTTAACTAATAATCTCCTGTGAGTTCATAACTGAAATAAGTTACTAGTAATTCATTTTTTATCACTTGTAGTAATTTGCTCAAAATTCTAAAAGGATTTGATTTGGTTTTTTATTGATTTTTCAGGCTGATCCCCCTAAACCCAGTTTTGATAACATCCAGTAAATCAGCATAGTTCTACATAATTATGCTTTAACTAAAAAGGAAAATTCATAGATGTTCCTATTAGATTTTATAAAAATTCAAAAATCTCAAACTTAATTATGAGTCTAAGTTTCCTGACTCTGGCCCTTTTTAATATTGTAAGTTTCTTTCTTAAGTAAAAAGCATTTAGTTACTCTTTAGCCTTTAAATGAAAAACTCAGGTAAACGAACTGCTGACTTTTTAAAAATTCTTTAACTGATCAACTTATTGCAGAGGGATATTTGCCTAATCACTTTCTGTATTTTACAAGTGCTCTTCCTAGAAAGGAACAACAAACTCTATTTCCCTAACCGCTACAGGATTCATGAGAAGCTGCTTGTGTAAATATAAAAGTAGCCTACGTATTCTTAACTCCTACGACTGCTTGAAGCTCTTAATGGATAAGCTTTCTGGTCAGTTTTAACGATTAAGTACAGAACAAACAATTGTTTGGTGATGGTCTGGTTGAAAGAGAGCATATAAGTATATCCCAATAGAACCTGTCTAAGAAGGCCGCACCTCTGAAAACCATTGCATTTTCTTGTTATGTGTTGGGTTTTGTTTTAACACAGCACCTTTAAACTAAAGGTTCTTGATACAGTGAAATTTGTTATTTACAGCTGTAAATTTTTCTTACTCTTCACCCACCTCTTTGTCTGTCGTTATATTTCCCAGCTATTTTAATGAGTTCTAACAACTTACATGGCATCAGATGCAGCAGGCACTGCTTTTTCAGAAAGACTTGGAAAATACATCTGCTATGAGCATTTTGTTCAGAGGTGCCTGTTTAGCTGGTCTTCCAGCCATCTTTGTGGAGAGAGTCTTAAACAACTGGAATGTTCCTTGTGTTACTTGGGATAAGTGAAGTCCAAATTCTTACAATATGCTATTTCATGATTCTGATATTAAGAGAAAACAAAATTTTCTATCTCTTGTTAACATTTCCCCCAAGAGAGATAGTGCTGTTGCTTATTTTCTACTGTGAAAAAAAAAAAATTCGTTCTTGAAGTAGTTTATTTTACCCTCAAATCTAATTTCATGTCAAATTCCTGATCAACTGAAATGATATATTTCTTTAAACAGGGAACATTCATGATCTGTCATGAAAACTGTCAGCAGTACTTAGTAGTGAACAGACAAGCTAAATTTTAATATAACTCCAATTTGTTTTTAGAGACTAAATTAAGATTCAACTGACATTCTCCTATGAATCCTGAACATGATAATGGTATTTAAACAGTTCACATTTTTGGTAGGATCTTAATAATTCAGAACAGAGTTCCGTGCCAACCTCAAGTTAGCAAAACGAATTGGCAAAACAGCATAGCTCTTATTGAGGAGACTACCTAAAAGATAAGAAGATTTTCTCATCTTTTCTTGTCAGCAGACTTGCCATGCTTTTTGAGATTGAAGCCTCAGTGACATGCTCTTGATACTGTTTCATGCCAGCTTCCCAAAGTCATTCACTGATAAAACAGCATCCTTAAGTTCATTTTAGGGAGATAGAGGAAGGTCTCCTCCTGCTCCAAGGAATTTTCTTTTCATCGGAAGACCTTAAAAGGGGTATATAACTTTGGACAACTTAATTTCTTGGCTGCATTAAATACCAGTTTCTGTGCATGGTTTTTACTGTAGTGTAAATTTGCTTCTTTCTTCTAAATAGCTATCTCTCCCTCCCCTCCACCTTATTCTGCTTCCTTCATGAATATTTATTGGGGTTGAAACTCCATGCCTTATGTGCTCACTCGGTTTTCCTTTTGCCACTTATTTGCTCTCACTGTCTCTATGTGTTCAGAGTGTGTCAAATCGCTGGCAAAACCTCTAAGACTGTCAAGAAAACGCTTGAAAATTGATTTTGTCATAGTTCAAATTCATGATGAAATGTCTTAATGTTATTTGGCTATGTAGTACATAAGAACAGAAAAATAAAGTCATTTTTGTAATTGAGATGTGTCCCTTTCTTACTCATTTTTAGAAGCCAGGTTTATCTTTTGCATTTCTTAGATGATTCCTAAGGCTCCCTGAGCGCTGCAGGAAACAGACTGACTGCATTCTTTCACTTTGTGTTGAATTCATTTCTGTAATTGTGACTAATTATTTCCTTCCTTAATTCACTGTACTGGATCTACCTAAGGTGCCCCTGGAGTTTCATTTGGATAATTAGTGCCTTAATATGTCATCTGGAGTGCAATTTCGGTGCCTTTGCCAGGTCAGGCTGTACAATGGCTGTCCAGCTCGGCTTTTAGTAAACACTCTTATGGTGATGACGGTGGTGACTTAAAAGACTCATAATAGTCCTTCTCTGCTAGGAGGTCTTCCCTAATTAACCACGTTCACCCTAGGCTTAGGGAAGCCCTCTACAAGGAAAAGTTCTGTACCACTTATGTTTAGAAAATTGTGATTGGTCATTTTCAAAGCTAAACGGTAGCTTTCCATATTTTTCTAATACTATTTATTTTACTGATCATCAACTCTCTTTAGAAAGACGCTTGAGATGAGGAAGGATGTGTGATGGGAGAGGCTATGTGAATGTGTGTAGCAGAAACTAATACTATGTGAGGGTTTTGGAGACATTCTGGAGACAAGAGCTGGAGAATGTAATCAATGAGAGACATCTGATGATTCAGAGTCGTCTGTACATGAGGCAAAAAAAAAAAAGACAACTCTGCACACTGCCACTCTCCACTGTCCCATCTTCCAGTCCTTTCTTTTATTAGAATATTGAGATAAACTCTGAAATTTTAAAAAGCTGATTTAGTTATTAGCTATGGTTGGCCAGCAAGATAAGCATTTTGTTTGGGTAAAGAAGTAAATATATAAGAGCAAAGTCATTCAAGTTAATTTGAGATTCAGTGGATATCTTGTACAGTCACAGTACAAGACCTGCATATTTCTGAATGTAAGTTTGCATGTCATTCTATAAAAAAGTGAAAGCTGTTCACGCGCCACATTAGTGTGTGTGTGTGTGTGTGTGTGTGTGTGTGTAAATCTTTGAATACAGGCTATACTCTAGATTTTATATTTAAACATTTGAACACAACAAGGTGCAAATAAACATTTGTACGATCAGTGATATCTTAAGTGATCGAGTATTTTCAGAGTTTGAATATTTTGCATAAAAGATACAAGATAGGCAATGATATCATGAAACATCTAAGCCAAACTGGCCATTCAGATTATTTTGTGAAAGGGTAGACTGAGGCAAGGTGGGCTAGTGCCACCAGAACAGTGCAAGATTGCAACAAGGAAGAAAGCAGAAAAAAGGAAAGTCCGATTCAGGGATTTTTCTATTATAATGTTTGAGAACAAATAGAAGATGGGCTTTATATTTTTGAAATTGATTAAAGAATTCATTTTATTTCAACTCAAGTTACAGCTAGACATATATTATTTTAAAAGTGTTTGGTTCAATTCCTAGTACTTAGTCTTAGGTAATATAGATCTTGGGAAAAGTGAACAAGAAGAGGCAACCTGTAAGTTTTGCATTTTATATCCTCCATAGTTCTTTTAATTAAAAAAAAGCACTTCCCAGATGTTATTCTTATGTGGCAAAAAAAAATTAGAAAATTTCTTCACTTTGAATTGGGAAGTTTCTTGGATTCCATTGTAATTTCATGTAAACTATGTATGATAATTTTGTTAAAATACTCTAAGTAACATTTGTACAGCTTTGAACATCTTTCTTAGAATGATTTAGTTCAAGAATAATTAAAACCAATGCAAAAACGTGAAGATGTAATTGCTGTACATTCTAGGAACAAATGTCCATAAGCTTATGAAATGGTTGATGAGCTCCATTCACGCTTATTGAGTTATATGTATAAATTATATTTCTTAGTGAGTTAAATTTCTTTATGAAAAGTAGCTTATGGAGTTGCCAAACTCCACAAAAATCTGAAAGGCCACGTACAACAATGATCTCTAAATGCAAACCCAATTGTATTTCACAGAGGCAGGTTCTTCTGTGAGCCTTTCTAACAGGAAGTTAACTTGTTCAAAATTAGAAGACCATTTTTTTCTTAACTCTCCCCAGGTTCTAACCCCTGATGGTGTGACTCATAAAGTTTCCTGGTAGTCACACTCTGAGCCTCAACAGTACCAGCTAGCTAACAGATTTAGAAGTTTTAAGTATCTAGAAACAAAGACAGGATGTTGACAGTCTTTACTTTAGGAAGTACTTAAAATGAATTCATACATGTGAAATTAAAAATCTGAGATTCAGCTTTAGTTAAAAAACTGAATCTAGACATTTATCTACATAACTATTTTGTTAGGTCCAGGTAACCTTTCAAAGAAACTGAATTTGTGTTAAATGGGAAATAATAGAAAACCGGAGGGATTAAATACTTGTTTTATATTAAATACGGCTGTTGTTTGTTGGAGGGCTGGGGGAAAATGTAGCTTTATAGGCAGTCTCCCGTTAAAGGATGCTTAATAGACGTTCTAAAATTCAGGATGATTTCTTGTTCTACAAATTCTACAGACAATATTAAAATAATCAAATGTCAAGTCTAGCAAACCAGGTAGACTATTATTTTCATGTAATTTTCCTGTACTCAGAAACTGCTAGGGACTATTGAGTGCTTTAATTATAAATCTGATCAAGAGTTTGCATCAAAAAGGCCAGAAAATTGACTCTGAAACTTTATGGTAAATACCGATAATGACATTTGTTTTTTGGGTTTTTTTTTTGAGTCAAGGTCTCATTCTATCACCCAGGCTGCAGTGCTATGGCACAATAATGGCCCACCGCAGCTTCGACCTCCTGGACTCAGGTGATCCTTCTGCCTCAGCCTTCCAAGTAGCTAGGACTACAGGTGTGTGTCACCACATTCAGCTAATTTTTTTAATTTTTTTGTAGAGATGAGGTCTCACTATGTTGCCCAGGCTGAAATACTGATAATGACATTCTTAATACACCATGCTCCACTATGGAAAACAAGTGTAAAACGAAAGTTGCATTCTGAATTGTTTAAAAATATTTGGAATCATATTTTTTCTAATGTGTATGGAGAGAGAAAAAATTATACAAAACTTTATCCAGGACTCTATAAATGCTTTAAATAGGCTCAATAATAAAGGAATTATAATTCTGCTACTTCCTTATTTTGATCAGACAGGGGCACATAGTGTTAGATATTATAGAAATGCTCCTTCTAACTTCAGATCTGACCATACAAATCCAATTTAAGGCCTTACATGTATTAAAATCTTTGAGACTTTTTATTTTATTTTATTTTTTTATTGAGGCAACTGAGTTTATTTTGCTGGGACTGACCAGCTGGTCAGAACTGCAGCCTACCCTTTTGGTGGTGTTACTCCTGATTTACCTCATCAGCCTTACTGGGAACTTTGGTATGATTTTGCTAATCAGATTCACTCCCTGGCTCAAACCCCCACGTATTTTTTTCCTCACCCATTTAGCATGTGTAGATATTTTTGTTCTACAAATGTCTCTCCACAGATGCTTATTAATTTTTTTTTCTTTTTTTTTTTTTTAAGTTGGAGTCTAACTCCGTTGCCCAGACTGGAGTGCAGTGGCACGCTCACAGCCACCGCAGTCTCAAACTGCTGGGCTCAGGCGATCTTTCCACCTCAGTCTTCCAAGTAGCCCAAAACACAGGTGTGCGTTACTACGCCCGGCTAATTTTTTATTTATTGTAGAGATGAGGTCTCGCCAAGTTGCCCAGGCTGTTCTCAAACCCATGGGTTCGGGCAATCTTCTCACCTCGGCCCCCCAAAATGCTGGGATTACAGGCTTGAACCATCGCGTCCACCCTATTGTTAAATTATCTGAGAAGACCATTTTCTACCGGATACTTTTAAAAAGAGGTTTTAAAACTTATTTCGATTATCTCTAACACTTGCTACCTACTTCAATATTTAGGGCACTGATCACCTGTATTATGGCTATTTTAGGATCAAATCATATCTCTTTTTTTCAAAGTTGAAAGCCCAATGAGTGCAGAAACCTAGACATTTTTATCTTCGTATTTCCCTACAGCGCTTAACATTGTAATATATGTTCTGCGGGCTCCAAAATTTGCTACTGGGTATATGAGTTTCTTAGGGCTGCCCCAACAATTACCACAAGCTGGGTGGCTTAAACGAATTTATTGTCTCTGTTCTAAATCAAAGGGTCGGTTCCTTTGGAGGGCTATAAGGGAGAGTTTGTTCTCTCTCCTTTCTCCTGGTGGTTACTGGCAATCCTTGGTGATCCTTGACTTGAAGGTGCATTACTTCCATCTCTGCCTCCATCTTTATTCCACGTTCTCCCTGCATATCGATCTCTATGTCCAAACTTCTCCTTTTTATAAGACACAGTCATTTTGGATGAGGACCCACACTAATGACATTATCTTACCTTGATAATCTGTGAAGACCCTATTTCCAAATAAGGTCACAATGACAAGTTCTGGGGATTCGGTTTTCAATATGAATTCAATTCATAACACTGGGCAAGATATCACTTTTTCTTGATGAAGCTATTCATGTTAAATTCTAGTTTTATTAGAAACAGAATATTTGGAGACCTTAAAAACTGGTTAGTCCATATACACAATGAAATATTATGCAGCCATAAAGAAAGACAAAATATGGACTTCGCAGCAACTTGGGTGGATTTGGAGCCGATCATACTCAGTGATCTATCACAGAAACAAAGAACAGGGTACCATATGTTCTCACTCATAAGCAGAACTTGAACAATTATAATACAATATGAAAGGGATTGGCAGTCATGAGAAACTGTCAGGGGAGGGGAATTGGGATTGACAGCTGAGGGAAACTGAGGGGGAAGGAGGGGCATACCTCATCAACAAGGGTACCTGCATAATCAACATTTGTATACCTAACACTGAATTGTACCCCGCATCTTTATTAAAAAATGTTTTTTAATTGGTTAGTCAGAGGTTTTCAAATTGTTTCAAGAAGTGCTAACCCTCCAACAAAATATCTTGGGAGGACTCAGGGAATAGACAGTGTTCCTAGTTTTATATCTGTTCTAGTTAGTATTTCTATGTAGCAAACCCAAAACTTAGTGGTGTAAAGCAACTATTTTATGACACTCAGATTCTGTGGGTAAGAAATTTGGCACAGCAAAAACCTCTTATTTATGCTCCACGATATCTGGACCTTCAGCTAGAAAGACTTGATGACTGGCAGCTAGAATCATCTGGAGGCATCTTCATTCTCGTGTCTGGCATTTGACTGTGGCTATTGGCTGGGACCTTGGCTGGGGCTGTCAGTCAGAACAGGCCTCACCATACAGCCTGGGCTTCTTTCCAGCATGACAGCTTCAGAGTAGTCAAGAGTATCTTACATGATAGCTTGGGGATCCAAAGTGAGTATTCTAAGAGACGTAAAGGATGCCGTGTCACATATGTAGCCTCGAAAGTCACATTCATCACTTCTGCTATCCTCTGTTGGTTGAAACAGTCATAAATCTTGCCCGGTTTGGGGGCAGAGGCAGAGAAGACATGGAACTCACCCTTCGGTGAAAGAAGTGACTATATCACATTATAATAAGAATCTGTGGAACAGGAGACCTTGTTGTAGCCGTCTGTGAAAAATACGATCTTAGCCCTACAGTGGCTCAAGCCTTTAATACCACCACTTTGAAAAGCTGAGGCAGGAGGATTGCTTGAGCCCAGGAGTTCAAGACCAACCTGGGAAACACAGCAATCTCCTCAAAAAAATTTTAAAAATTAGCCAGGCAGGCCAGGCACGGTGGCTCAAGCCTGTAATCCCAGCACTTTGGAAGGCCGAGGCGAGAGGATTGCCTGAGCCCAGGGATTCGAAACCAGCCTGGGCAACTTGGTGAGACCTCGTCTCTACAATAAAATCGAGAAAAATTAGCCAGGTGTGGTGGCACACGCCTGTGGTTCCAGCTACTTGGAAGGCTGCGGTGGAAGGATCCCCTGAACCCAGCAGGTCGAGGCTGTGGTGGTCGTGAGCATGCCACTGCACTCCAGCCTGGGTGACAGAGTAAGACTCTGACTCAAAAAAAAAAAAAATTACCCAGGCATGGTGGTGCGTGCTTGTGGTCCCAGCTACTTGGGATGGTGAGGCAGATCGATCAGATGATTCCAGCTCTCAATCATCAAGTCTTTCCAGCTGAGGGTCCAGACATCAGGGAGCATTAGTAAGCAGTCTTTGCTGTATCAAATGCCTTACCTACAGATCTGAGTGTCATAAAATAGTTGCTTTACACCACTATGTTTTGAGGCTGTTTATTACATGGAAATACTGATTGGAACAGATATAAAACCAGGAGCCCTATCCAGTCCCTGAATACTCTCAAGATATTCTGTTGGAGAGTTAGGGGTTCTTTGAACACTATTTGAGCCAAGAGTTCGAGGCTGCAATGAACCGTAATCGTGCTGCTGTACTTCAGCCTGGGTGACAGAGTGAGACTCTGATCCAAAAAAAGAAAAGAGAAAAACAGTCTGTCACACCATTTCACACCAACCCCTCTGACCATGGAGCAGAACCTCTGTGCTTTACATGGAAGGATCCTTAACTCTTTAATGTTTACTAACATATATAGATTAAAAATACAGGATGCAAAGAAGCCAAGTAACACTCATGAATATCATACACCCTTTCCGCATATCCAGTGATTATTATAGAAAACCAGAACATTAAGAAAGCTAGTATTTTCTTCACTCCTTTTCTCTGGGCAAGCTGGGTGAGCCTGGCAGAATGTATATTATGAAATAACTACAGGAGAGCTATCATTTCATTTCATTGAATTGCATCTTTAAAATCATTATTTTTTTGACAAGATTTCAGCTAGGCACTTTCACAATTTTTTTTTTTTTTTTAGTTGGAGTCTCACTCTGTTGCCCAGGCTGTGGCTCAGGCGAGCCTTCCGCCTCAGCCTTCCAAATAGCTGGAACTACAGATGCACGCTACCACGCCCAGCTAATTTTTGGAATTTATTGTAGAGACAAGGTCTCGCCAAGTTACCCAGGCTGGTCTTGAACCCCTGGGCTCAGGCAATCCTCTCACCTCAGCCTCCCAAAGTGCTGGGATTACAGGCTGAGCCACCGCACCTGGCCCACTTTCACAATTTTTAGTTAACTATTATATGCTTCTCCTAACGTAAGCCAAAATTTTTTAAATGTTTCTGGGGTGTGTGTGTACACACCCCTTGTCTGTGACTTACGCAAATTAATAAGAGGAAGTACCTCATTGTCCCTGTGGTGAAAAGGTGGAGAGGCTAGAGGTGGGACTATTGCTTCCAGTCTGGAGTCTGCTCAGGGTTCTGGCTTCCTGCCCTCCCCAGCCTGACACTGTGAAGGTTACAAACCCTCAAGGTGACACCAGGACAGGCAGCAAGTGGATCTCTGAGGCTTCCAACTCCATACTTTGCAGTAGCTTCTCCATTGGGTCACATCCTTCTAGCTCAGGGAGAACATTTCGGGGTTGGAAAAAGTTTTCTAGGAAACAATTACTCATGAGCAAAGGGACCAGAAAAGTCTCAGAGATGTTCTCCAGCAATTTAAACTAATAACTTGCACTGGGCAGCCTACCCTATTACAGCTGACATAAACTGTGAATATGTAAGAATATATTAAGATCTGTGTTCTCCCTCTGGCCTGCTAAAGCTCCAGATCAGTTCATTGAGGCCTTCCCTCACTCGTGTTCATTCTTGTCAAATCCATCAATATATTTAGTTCATTCTGAAAGAATAATCATTCAGCAGTTATGATCATCAATGATAAGGTTGATCCACCAATGTCAGCCGGAGCCTGAATGTTCCTTAAGATTCAGACGAGGCCCTGCCATCCCAATGCTTTGGGAAGCCAAGGCGGGAGAATCGCTCAAGGCCAGAAGTTCGAGACCAACCTGGGTAACCTAGTGAGACCCTGTCTCTACAAAATAATTTTTTAAAAAATTAGCCAGGCATGGTGTTGTGTGCCTGTAGTCCTAGGGAGGCTGAGCTGGGAGGATCACTTGGGCACAGGAGCTTGAGGCTGCAGTGAGCTATGATCGCACCACTACACTTCAGCCTGGGTGACAGTGAGACATGTCTGTAAAACAGAAGACAAAAAAAGATTTAGATGAAATTGGCCGTTCCCCCAAGTTCACTGCCCTCCTCAAGATTTCACAAATTTCCAGTGCACTTCTGTTTTCAGACTGCTGACTCTGAGTCTGTTTCTATGGAATGTCTTCCATTCATCCGCTTGCCACGGCTGGGATTCAGTCCCCATGCTGTACTACCCCTCCAGCCTGTCCTGTTTCCTGATTTTCCCCAACACACACACCAGGCTGTTGTGCATTTTAGAGATGTTGATGAAGGTTTGGAGGGAGAGCAGAGTATTCACAAGAGCAATGCAAGCCACTCGAAAGCCCTGTGTCTGTGAAAGTCACCCCAGTCTTCCCTCTCCATCCTTTTTCTCTGCTCCATCATCCCAGTCTCCCCTTTCTCACTTTAGCACAGGGCAGTTGTGCGTTCTCTCTTGTGTCCTGGTCTCCCACTCTTCACCTCTTCACTCTCGATCTTGGCCCCCAGCAGCTTTTTCAAGTGTTTCTCAACACACTTCCCTCCTGGTACAAGAGATTCTGACATCCGCTGTTCAGTTGTTTGGCCAGCCTGTCACAAGGCACTGTGCTGACCTCACTCTTGTCTTGCCACAATTCCCCCTCTTCTCTTGACTTCTCTGTAAGCCACATCACCAAGCTGATCCCTCAGCCTTTTGTCCCCCTTTGTCCTTACCCCAGTCCTTAGTAGCTTTACTTACTTTCAAGGGCTATGTCTACAGTCTTGTTATAGCAACTCCCAGATTTCTGCTTCTCATGAGCACTTCTTTTCCACCTCCCGCCTCCTACTGTCTTCTGGACATTTCCTCTTATTCTGCCACCTCAAGCTTCGTTTGTCTGAAAGCAGACCTTCTAAGCACAATTATCGTAATTCCAGCAGTCCCATGAGCTGCTCGCCCTTCCATGCTATGCTCTTTCCCTTTCTCCACCACCGATCCAGTGTTTTCTCAAGTGTAACTCTGATCTTATTGCGCCTCTGCTCAAAAATCTTCCCAATGTCTTCTTAATACAGTCTGTGCGGGCCGGGCACAGTGACTCATGCCTGTAATCCCAACACGTTGGGAGGTCGAGACTGGAGGATCGCTTGAGTACAGGAAGTCAAGACCAACCCAGGCAACATAGTGAGACCTCATCTCTTCATGAAATCAGAAAATTAGCCAGGTGTGGTGGTGCACACATGGAGTCCCAGCTATTTGGGATGCTGAGACAGAAGGATCACCTGAGCCCAGGAGGTCGAGGCTGTAATAAGCCATGATCTGTGCCACTGCACTCCAGCCTGGGCAATGTAGTGAGTCCTCGGCTCTCAAAAAAAAAAAAAAAAAAAATCTGTGAACCTCACTCTAACTTTCAAAGTCCATTACAAGCTAGGCCTCACCCACATTTCCAGCACAGACCCTGGAATCCAAAAGAAGTCTGAATTCTTGCTATCCACTTACCTGATCCATGACCTTGGGGGAGTTAATTTAAACTCTCCAGCTTCTATTTATATTAAGGACATCCGTATGTTGCCCTCTCCTAGGAAGTATTAAAATGTCCAGTGCTGGTATCACGTTCAGCCAAGTGGATGCTTAACCACATCATGGCACAGTTAGGGGTCTGTGAGGACAACTGAGTGGAGTTGGGGAAAGATGAGTTTTTTCCTTTTCTCTGACATTCAGATGCTGACAAGTAGCTGGCACATAGGGAGTAAGGGGCAGAGTCAAATCTCTGGCTACTTCAGAGCACGTGGGTCAGGAAACCGTGATGCATGGCTATTACACATATGGTCCACAGTTACATCCCACCCCTGCCACCTTCTGGATGTGCGTATTGGAGCAAATCACTCAGCTCCCCA
Source organism: Tarsius wallacei (assembly GCA_963574415.1). Classification (NCBI taxonomy): domain Eukaryota; kingdom Metazoa; phylum Chordata; class Mammalia; order Primates; family Tarsiidae; genus Tarsius; species Tarsius wallacei. The sequence goes on from CAUYQG010128153.1 coordinate 23,957, forward strand.
AGTCATAGTCTCGTCCTCCCTAAATTGGGGACCCATTTTAAAAGCTACTGTGATGATTAGTGGTGTGAGGTATGCGATGTGCCTAGCTCTGTGCATGCACGCAAAGAAATGTGCTAGTGTTATGGTCTGAGTAACACATGGCTGCTCTCCCTCAATATCAATAATTCAAGAGGCAGGAAACTGGAAGAAAGAGGTTTATTTCTGAATTCAACTCCAGGGAACAGAGCTGGGCTTCTGGCCTCTTTAAAATGATTCTGCTCACCCTTCAGCCTTTACAGTCCACTTTTATAAATTCAGTATTGTTGATACCTATACATTGACTACATAACCAGCAGAGCATTGTATAGAACTTAAGTTACCAAAGGTATTTCACGGCTTCTTGTCAGTAACACCCGGCAGAAGCGTTAATAAACTTGCCATAGAGTGAAGGAAGTTAACTGGGCCTAAGACATCATACATGATTACATTTGTTATACTTAAAAGTTATACAAACCACAAGACTTATGATTATATTGATACAAAATTATACAAATCACAAGACTTACGATTACCTGGATACTATATTATTCAAACCTGTGACTTCTACGAAATGGGAGTAAATGGGGATTTCCATCTCTCAGTTAAATGGGCACAGTCTGCAACAAGTTAAGGATTCGCTGAAGTTACTTACCTGGGTGCATCGGAGATAAGGGAAGCACACCTTTTGTTAGCTCCCAGGAGTGTGGGTGCATGCAGCCCGCTCCATCCCTGCCATGTCCTTCTCTAGGGCAATATGGACAGACAATAGCGGGTATCCGTATCACTAGGATCATGATGACATAGACTGAGCTCTGTATATTACAAAAATCAGCCACAATGCTGCGCATTTTCCTAAAGTCAATACCTATTGAACACCTAGAACGTGCCATGCATTGTCTTAAAGGCAGTGAGTTTGTACCTTTGTCCCCAAGGAGATGGAACATCAGGGAGGAGTCATAGGTGAACAGTAGCTGTTAGGCAGTATGATGAGTGACATAATGAGCATATATGCATGAAGTCCTCTGAGAACCCAAGCGCCTTCTCAACCAACCGGTATTTTCTGGGTTCCAGGTAACACTGTTCTAGGTGCTTAAAGCCAACAGTTAAAAATCTGATCCATTCTCAGAGTCCATAATCTAATAGGAAAAGGCAGTCATGCATTCAAATAGCAACAATGCAACAGCAAGAGCTAACACAGCGGTCTGTTCATACCAGGAGCACAATCAAGGGGTGACCAGAGCCACCTGACCTTAGAATATTTTCAGAAGATGACTTTGGGCTGACTCGATATAGGTGCCCCCCAGACAGAGATAAGAGGATATCTGGGGAAAAGTGCTTAGGGTAAGGACAGAGGCCTGAAAGACTATGTGGTGTCATTGGAGGGAAACTGGGGAAGACCATACTCAGTTCCATTCAAAGCCAGGATAATCTTACAGAGTCTGTCTGAGACCTTCCTCTCTGTCTTCAAATCCCTGTAAAAAGAAAAAAACCTACCATCTAACCTTGCAGACAACCAAAGGCTGCAGAAGAAGCCAACAGTCAAGAATTGGTAGGTTTAACCGTGCCCGGAGCAAAGTTCACCGAGCATGACGACACTCATAAACATTCATGTGTTGCCTCAACTTGTCCTTGGCATTACTAGACCTCAGGGAAACCACCCAGCAGACGCATTGTCCTTTGTTCCTGCCTGTTCCTCTTCTTTCACACGCCGGCTTCTTCCTCTGCTTTGCTTCCAGTTTTTCCATACTCCAGCTGATTGAAGGAAACTTGCCCTGTTTAGAGCCTGGAGAGTCATAAAGGAAACCCTTCGACCTACCTGAACTCTGGGTGCCATTCTCGGGGAAAAACTCTCCTTGCTTCCTGTACTGGTGTGCTCGTTTTTGAGGTGCCTTTGATGTCAGGGTACATGAGGATGTACACAGGGTCGTGTCAGTCCATTCTCTTTGAAGTTTGCCCCCAGGAAGCCCAGGCTGCCTACTTGGAGTCTTGTGGGCTGGACAACCCAAGGCCAGAGACGCCGAGGAAGACGTGGCGTGGCTGAGCCAAGTGTCCCTGTCTGACCTCTAGCTCTTTTTCTGTCCCCAAAGGAAAGGTGGAGCTTTCCTGCCCACAGAACTTAATTTCCTTTTCCCATTCTTTATAACACTGCATTCCTACCCTATCCTCCTGGGTAGCATGGTTCCTAGTGCTTCTTAGGGACAGCCCTCTGCAGAGTTCCTTGGTTCTCGGAAACAAGGGCTTGGACACTACTTCGATATTTTGAAACTATTGGGAAAACTACAGGTTGGAAAGCCAGAGGTCATACCTCTTCTCTGATGGTTCCATATTTTTTTTTCCTTGTTTTGCAGCCCCTACCTCAGCCTGTGGCAGGACCTCAGTGACCAAGCCACAGTGGAAGCCGCAGCATCTCTGGCAGGCCCACGCTTACCTGGTCATACCCAGGGAGTACCTGACTCTTCCCATTACCTTCAGATACAGAGGAAACATTGTACTTTGGAGTATGAGACTGGCCCCTACCGTGACTCTCCAGAGGGATCAGGTGACACAACCTGGAAGTGAGGGGCAATTCATGCCCCATGAAATCGGGCCAAATAGGGAAAGGAAACCCAAGGGAGCTGTAAATAGGTTCTACACCCTCCCTCCTGTGAATTATTCCTAGGCTCAGTGGTCTGGAATGTTCCACCAGAGATGTCTCATACCACCAAGCATCCAGCTTTGTTTTGTCATGAAGCTGCAACCAACTCGTTAATGAGTGTTCGCTTTCCTAACCTGGATTTGCCTTTTTTTCTTATTCTTACAACCTTGCCATTGCATCTCCCAAAAAAAGCATTAGCAGGTAAGCTTTGCCTCAGACTATTTTTTTTAGGGAATCCACTAACACTGGCTCACTGATCTCAGAATAGCACTCTGGACCCATTAATTTGGCTGACTTGTTCCTGGGTTGGCCCCAGGCAAGTTTATAATCACCTCTCCCTGACACCCTCTAAAGCCACAAAGAAGGTCATTCCTTATTTCTGCCTTGGAAGAGAACTGATTCAGACAGATCCCTGAAAAACATTTAGTCAGTGGGAGAACCATCACAGAACTATTAACAAGAGAAGGGGAAAAAATGAAAACAATCTAAACTTCCAAAAAAAGGACAGGGATTTTTTTTTAAATGATACATTTTTATAATAAAATATGAGGTAGTAGACATTAAAATCAATGCTACCAACATATTTATTGAAATAAAAAATTATTCACAATGTGATAATTGAAAAAAGTAGATTTAAAAACTAAGTACAGTGTGACCTTATTTATGCAGAAACAAAAAATACATGTATACCTATGTGTTAAAAAAAAATTGGGGGAGATATACACCCAAATGCAAACAGAGGTTGTTATTTAGTGGCAGAATTATAAGTGAATTCTCTTTTTAAAAATTCTTTTATTTTACTTTAATTAATTATTTTTAGCAACAAGGTCTTACTCTGTTGCCCAGGATGGAATATAGTGGCAAGATCATAGCTCCCTGTAACCTTGACCGCCTAGGCTCAATCAATCACCCTGCCTCAGCCTCCCAAGTGCTAGGACTACAGGTATGAGCCACACTACCTGGCTAATTTTTGTATTTTTTGTAGAGATGAGGTCTCACTATGCTGCCTAGCCTGGTCTCAAACTCTTGGGCACAAGTTATCCTTCTGCCTCAGCTTTCCAAAACACTGGAATTACAGGGGTAAGCCACTGTGCCCAGCTTTTATTCTTTATATGTATCAGGTATTTTTTAAATTTTTCTCTAAGAAATATATATTGATTGTGATTTTCTTTTTAATTCAGAAGGGAAAAATGTAGTCTGGGCTTGACACTAACAAATGCATATTCTGCTAGCAATATGCTGTAACTTCAGAAGGAAAATAAGATGAAGACCCCAGAGAGACTCTGGAAGATTGAAGATAATAAATAAACTTTCATGTAGGCTTGTTGTGGTGAGAACTATTGGGAGGATATGGTTTAAATTGTTCCAATAATATATGCTTATTGCAGCATAAAGGTGAGAGAGCGAGAGAGAGTGTGTGTGTGTGTATAAATTCATTTTGGGAAATGACCTGAGTGAAAACTTCCAAACAATTAGCTCACCTACAAACCAAAAAGCAAAAGACAAACACCACTGTAGAAAACTGAGTAGATGGCATGAGTGGACCATCCCCTAGAGCCTCATGCAAATAGCCAGTTAAATATATGAAACAGTATTCAACCTCATCAGTACACCAAAAAATTTCAGTGAAAATGAGATTCCTATTTTCCAGCTGTCAAATTAGTAAAATTTTATTTTGAAGACTGAACATTGTTGAGGATGTAGATAAACAGCCACTTGCTTAAACATCTTTAGGAGAATAAATTGGTCCATCTTTTCTCGAGGCCAGTTTGGCAGGATTGTAGCAAAAGATTTGAAAATGTTTAAGCTCTGTCAGCCAGCTCTTCCATTTCTGGGAATTTGCCATATGGAAGCAATTAGACATTCTTGCAAAGATTTATGCACAAGGCTGTTCATGTCTGTGTTACATACAACAGTGAGAAAAATGACAACATGTTAATTGTGGTTCCCAACAGGGGACTTCTTAAATCATGATGTATCCATGCAACTGAATGTCACGTAGTCATTAAATATCATGTTGTATCTGAATATTCTGCATAGGTGAAATGTGTGTGATAAATTTTTAATGGAAAAAAATCAAATTAGAATACAATATTTCAGTTGTTTATAAAAAATGGTATGGCTAGAAAAAATACTTGAGGGGATTCACTAAAATATTAACACTGTTTATCACTCAGTAGTGTAATTATGAGTGGTCTTTATTTTCTTCCTCATGTTTCTCTGTTTTTTATGATTTTCTAGAATGAAAATCTAAGACAAAATAGAAAATCATATATATATATTTTTGAGTTGGAGTCTCACTCTGTCGCCTAGGCTGGAGTGCGGTGGCATGCTCACGGCCACCATAGCCTTGACCTGCTCGTCTCAGGTGATCCTCTGCCTCAGCCTTCCAAGCAGCTGGAACTATAGGCACACACCACCACACCCAGCTAATTTTTTTTTTTTCTAATTTATTGTAGAGATGAGGTCTCTCCAAGTTACCCAGGTTGGTCTCAAACCCGTGGGCTCAGGCAGTTCTCTCACCTCAGCCTCCCAAAGTGCTGGGATTATAGGCGTGAGCCACCACGCCCAGCCAAAAAAATTTTTTTAAATTTAGAATTGTTCATTATGTTGGTAGTGTTACATTGCAACAGAAGTAACGGAGTATGCAATCACCACTTGCAGCAGTGCCATACTAGATAAAATAATTAAAGTAGCAGCAGACATTTGCTAAACTAGACTTGCGGACAGCAGAGCTTTTAAAAAGGCTAAGTTAAATGACTTTGGAGCCCTTTCCAGAAACTCTTCCCTGCTGTTCGTAGCAGTAGAAGTGCCTTAATTAATCAAGAAAAAATGTTGCAGCTAGAGATAATTATGTATATGACGTTGATCTTGCAGCCAGATATGTGGATGGTTTATAAAAATAGAAAGAATTTTCCCCTTGTTAAGTTCTTGCTAATATTTTAACCCAGGAAAGTTTTCCAGCATCTAGAAAAGGAGAGAAGAGAGTGGCAAGGAAAGCTTTAACCTGAGACTAAATGACCAGAAACTTCAGCTAATCTGTAATTCTTCTGCCTTTGACTTTTAGGAGTAAAACGGAGAATCACAAGAAAGCAATTCTAAACTGAGATTTGATAACCCGTTTTCAGCATATTTCTCAATGCTTTACCAACTCAGACTAGTTTCCGTATTTTCTATGTCAATATTTGTCATTCTATCCAGTGAAAATAATTCCTAGTTGTGCATTTGAGATTCCAGAACAATTTTCAGCATCAGCGACAATAGATTAAATTATTATTCTGTATACGCTACTTGCTATGCAGAAGGAGGGGAGGGGTGGAGAGAAGAAGGAAGAGGGAGGAAGAAGGGTGAGGGAGGGGAGGGAAGAAAGAAAGAAAAAGAAAAGAGAGTGACTACATAGACTGGGCAAGAAGACTGGACCCCACCCAAAGACTCAGGCCTGTGTCAGAGATCAGGCTTCCAAGGGTGTGGTACTTCTCTGTGCAGTCTGGTCACACATCCAGCATCATTACTGTCTGGTATTTTCCTTGCAAAGTGAGAGTCCTGCTATCTCACAGCTTCCTTCCTTTTTCAGAGAGAAAGAAAAGACCCTTTACTCCACAAACTGCTTTGGAGATGCATGACATTTCCAGTCCTCTTCACCGCCACCTGCTTTAGTTTCTCAGCGAACTTTGGTTTTTTTTGTTTTTTGTTTTTTTGAGTAAGAGTCTCACTCTTTCACCCAGACTGTGTAGTGGTACATTCACAGCCACCGCAGCCATGACCTTCTGGGCTTAGGTGATCCTTCCACCTCAGTCTTCCTCCTAACCACTGGAAACACAGGTGCGCATCATGAAGCCTAGTTAATTTTTTTAATTTATTGTAGAGAGGAGGTCTCGCCAAGTTGCCCAGGCTGGTCTCGAACCCCTGGACTCAGGCAATCCTCTCCCCTCCACCTCCCAAAGTGCTGGGATTACAGGCGTGAGCCACCACACCTGACAGACTTCGCTTCTAAATCTCCCTGGGTGCTCCTCTGGGAGTAGCTGATGAACTACCTAGACAATTCTGCTATACGTATGACTTCCAGTTGTGTTTAGTTACAGGGATTATTTATGTTTTGGCATTTGGAAACTTTACTAACAGCTTCCCGTTCTTCTCCTCCTGGTTCTGACAGATATTTAAAGAGAAAGGAAGTAGTCTTCTTTTTCTAAAGTGACTTGATTGGGAAATGGCATTTTTGCTTAGAAGCAGAGATAGAGGTTAGTGATGGACATATGATGGCAACTCAGATTATTCTACTGGATTTACTATTATGTGACCAAGGCTGCATGGGACAGACTGGATTGTTTGTGAGTCTCAGTATATAAGGAAGAACAAGGACAGCGAAAGAGAACTGTGAAGAAATATATCTGCTTGCATTATTTTAAAGTAGATTTTAGGGGCAGGTGTGATGATTCATGCCTGCAATCTCAGCACTTTGGAAGGACGAGATGGGAGGATAGCCTGAGCCAGGGGTTTGAGACCCGCCTGGGCAGCATAGCGAAACCTTGTCTCTATGGGAAAAAAAAAATCACAAAATTAGGGGGGGCATGATGGTGTGCACCTGTAGTCCCAGCTACTCAGGAGGCTGAAGAGGAAGGACTGCCTGAGCCCAGGAGGTCAAGGCTGTGGTGAGCCGTAATCATGCCACTGCCCTGGGATTACTAGCATGAGTACTAATAGCTTTCTCTGAGTCTATTTACAACAGAGGCAAACCCCAACTCAAAAAAAGAAAGTAAATTTTAAACATTTGAGATTGGCAGATGCTGTAAGTAAAGGCAGTGTCAAATGTATGATTAATGTCACTTGTTTGAGAGGCCAACACAGCAGGTCTGACTCTGCCAGGCTGCTAGACTCCTGGCTCCTATGAACACCCGGAACCCAGTTTTCTGCCCCCTCCCACCTGATATGTGTCCTTGTACACACACACACACACACACACACACACACACACACACACATACACACACACACACACGCCCAGCATGTGGCAAAATAAGTCAACAGCAGCAGCTCCTGTTCTAGGGCTGACATTCACCTTGTTGTGTCCAGGTCTCTGGTGCAGTGGCTTCTGAACCGTGTTTGCCCACAGCCTAGGCACCAGCCTGGAGGAGACTCAGCGGATCTGAGATCTCTTCCTGTTAATCCCAGGAAATTGACCCCAACTAGGTTTGCTCCTAGAAGCTTGACTTCTCTTTGCATTCAACACGGGATACTACCCAGTTGCTGTCTGTACCTTGATGAGACAACCACACTTTGAATTCAGTACTCATGGTAACTAAGATTATACCTTAACAGACATGTTACTTTAGTGTTTCACTAATGATATGAAAACACATGTCTTCTCAAACCTAAGTGACCCCTCATCTGCCTATCTGATGGCAATGCTCTTCCCCAGACATCAAGGATCTCACCTTTTACACCTATAACCAAAGTGAACTGAGAAGGTTCTGTCCTCCCTACATTTTTAACACAGGATCTATTTCTATTCTTTCAGAACTTAGCTTCTTTCTGAGATGATTTGCCAAAAGAGAGCATTTTAACTTTACATTTTAAGTAGACTCAGAGAAAGCTATTAGTACTCATGCTAGTAATCCCAGAGCTTTGGGAGGCCAAGGAAGGAAGAACAGTTGAGGCCAGGAGTTTGAGACAAGTCTGAGCAACATAGCAGGAACTTGTCTTGAAAGAAAGAAAGAAGCCGGGCTTGGTGGCTCAGCCTGTAATCCCGCACCTTGGGAGGCTGAGGTGAGTGAATTGCCTGAGCCCGCGGGTTCGAGACCCGCCTGGGCAACTTGGTGAGACCTCATCTCTACAATAAATCAAAAA
>CAUYQG010128156.1:0-25336 GCA_963574415.1 Tarsius wallacei
TGTGGCGAAAAGGGAACACTTCTACACTGTTGGTGGGAGTGTAAACTAGTGCAACCTCTATGGAAAGCAGTGTGGCGATTCCTAAAAGCTCTAAATACCAACCTCCTCGGATGACCCCACAATCCCCCTCCTGGGAATATACCCTGAAGAACATAAATCACTCTATAAAAAAGATACCTGCACACGTATGTTTATAGCAGCATTGTTCACAATAGCAAGAACCTGGAAGCAACCATGCTGTCCATCAAAAGAGGACTGGATTTTAAAAATGTGGTATATATACACAATGGAATACTACGCAGCCATAAAAAAGAACGAAATCATGAATTTTGCAGCAACATGGATGGAACTAGAGTCCATAATACTGAGTGACTTCTCACAGAAACAAAAAACTGAGTATCACATGTTCTCACTCATATAGTAGACCTTGATCATCCAATGTATTACCACAAGAAAATGACTGACAGTGGTGGGAAACTATGCGGGGGAGGGGGAGGGCGATGGGATTAATGGTGGTAAATATCTGTCTGGGGATGGAGAGACACCTCTTATCAGCAAGGGTGCCTGAACGAAGCATTTTTGTATACCTAACCCCTAAGTGTACCCCACAATACCATAAAAAAATAAATAAATAAATAAAATAAAAAATAAATAAATAAAGTAAATATTAATGTATACCAAGCAAAAAAAAGATAACCAGGAGTCTTTTATTAATAATGCTATTGACCTGTTTAAATATTTATAGTCAATACCCCACAAGGAACTGAATCAGGGAGTACAGAGATCAAGTCACTCAGAGAGGGAGTGTTTACCTAGACTAATAGCTTCCCTTTGGAGGATGGGCAAATAAGAACAGGAGCTGAGGCAGGGCACAGAAGCCCTTTTCAAGGACTCAGGGGGAGCACTGGGAGAGAAGGTGTGTGCACAGCTTTTCTAGCAGCAATGCCATTCATTCTCAGTGCCACTCCCTGCTCCTGACCTATCTCACATATTGGCTTCCCAGTACAGGGCATCAGGGTGCCCCACAGCAGCTCTCTATCTCCTTGACTAGGCAGCCCTGCGATTGATAGTTGCAATCTGTGTATCTTATTTGCCCTCTCTTCGATCACCTGACCCACATTATCTCTCCTCAAAGACTGTTACCAAGGAAGACAGAGGAAAGAATGACTAATATCTCAGGCTAGAGGATAAATACAAGAGAAGGAGGGGAGGGATCCCAGGAGAGGAGTAGGCAGTGGGGATCACTATGGGTCTCTGACAACAGAAAAGAGCACAAGATTGACAGGAGATGGCCCTGTGACATTCCTCAACTATTTCTGCAGCCTCTGCATCTGTCAAGTTAGGCTAAGTTAAGCTGCAGTAACAAAAAAAGAGGGAAAAACAAAACAAAAAAACTGCAGCAGAAACATATTTCTTGTTCTTACTCCCTATTCATGCACATTGGCAGGGGGTTCTGTCATCATGCTTACCAAGGTTACTTGCTGTTGAGGGCTCTATCTAAATGTCTGTTTCAATGAATGTCATGGCACAAGAGGAACGGATCTGGAAGAACTTGTACCGGGAGCAGTGCTCTGCATTGGTCAGTAATAGACAACAGCCTCACCTAAACTCAAGGGGAAAGAGGAGTTCAATTCTCCCATGAGCCCAGCAGAAGAGAATATGGGATCACGCAGTAGGAGAAATGGTTGCCACATGGGCAGAGATCAGGCAATATTTAGGTCAATAAGATAGGTAAGTAAATCTCTGCCATCCTCTGGGTTTAATATAATTTGAAACACTTGACCTGAATATAAAGGAAAGCACTAAAATGGTGTAGGTATGTGCACATGTAAATCACTCATCATGCAATGGGTCAGTGCCTTGAAAGAATCTCAAAAAACCTCACCTTCCATATTCTCTAGGACTCTGTAGAGATGGACTGGAGAGCAGCAAGATGGTTTCATTACAGATTGGGCAACCTTTTCTTCCACGAGACATAGCAAAGAGGTGGGCTGGCATGTTAGTATCACTTATCCAACAGGCCCTATTAGCCACATTAGCAAAAATAACTTTTGTGATACAGTAACAGTTAAAGTTGGCTATTTAAACATAATAAATTTTCAAGGACAGGTGAGGCCTGGACAAAATTGCCATTGTTATGCAGCATTTGCTATTCTACCACTCTGTCCTGTTTTGTGATTTTCTCTAACAGGACTCGGTTGTGCTTGTAAGACTAAGAAACACTAACATGTGGATTTATCTGATATTAAGGATTTTCCAAATAGATGAAATAAATGGCCAAAGGAGTTGAAGGCAAATCAAGAAAGAGATCAAATGACAAGCTCTAGAATCAAAGCTGGAGGATGGTGTAAGAGAGCTCCGGAGGAGAAGGACAGCAAGGAAAGAAGAAGTCAGTTATCTGGAGACCTTCTTGTGGTCCAGTCACAATGATGACCAGAGAAGTAAATCAGGTCTGTTAGGAAATCAAGGGGCCATGTTTACAGTCAGAGATAAGGAGAGTGTGTGGCCAAGACAAGGGCTAAAGAAATGGCCATTGTAGCTCAGGGTGTTGATAAATTGAAAGGTCCATGTACTGAACTGAGCATCCATAGAGATGCCAAACTCACACAGAATCCTGATCCTGGGGAGAATTTGAGTGACAAAGATGACTATAAACCAAGAGCTGAAGTCTACAATGACCTGGAAGTAGAGACAGTGACAAGAAGGAAGTAAATGAGACCTTGCTCGATGGCAGGACCATCAATGGAACAGGGTATCCCCCAAAAACCTGGAAGTTATTTACCAAAAAAAAATTGTGTACTTATTCTTACTTGTTTAAACATCAGTCACCTTCAAAGTACTCTCCATTTGATGCAATTCACCTAACAAGACCCTTTTTCCACTGCTCAAAACAGTTTTTGATCTTATCAACTTTGATGCCTTTTAGTGCTTCTGTGACTTTTTGTTTCACTTCTTCCATATCAGCAAAATGTTTTCCTTTGAGGACTTTTTCATCCAGGGAAACAACAAAAAAAATTTTTGCTCTGGGTGAGATCAAGTGAATAGAAAGGGTGGGGCACAGGGGTCACCCCATTTTTGGTCAAAAATGTCTGAACACTCAACATGATGTTGGCAGTTGCACCTGTAAATCACCCATCATGCAATGGGCAAGTGGATTATAAGAATCTCCAAAAAGAAAAAAAAAATCACTGAAGCTGAATGCAGTCTCCCACAACAACACTAGCTAGTACACTGATGCTGATGGGCTCCTAGGACACTTACCTAATGGGAGAAGCTTGTTCTACAAGGGACCTGCCCTCCAATAAATAATTTCAGTTTTTGAGGATCTGTCCTGTGTAAACAGAGGGGTGAGGGTGTAATTGCCTGGAAGTGGTGATGGTAATTAACAAGGTCCCAATACCAATCTCCCAAAACCAAGATTTGTGATGTGGAGAAACAGCATCAGAAAGGGCTACAAGGGAAGTGCTGCGTTCAAGAAGATTCTGATTTTTGTTCTCAGAGGAAGTCCCAGAAAAAAAGACTGCTCTGTGCAGACAGCAGCTTAGAAAGTAGCTTGCCATTCACTCATTCAAAGCATTAATTATCTGGTAGATGGGCCTGATGAAGAATGTAGAAAAACATCAAGTAGATGAAACTACAGGACAAAATCCAGGGAAGCTATTCAGAAACTGACATGTCTGAATTACTTAACTGGATATAAATTTGTGTTTCATGTCCTGAGTAGACAGTACCAACATCAGGACAGTTGCAGGGATGAGAAAGAGTAGAAGCAGCCTCTCTAAAGAGAGTCTCTCTTCCTGCCACTCATGGAGATGTAAGACCTTTGTCCAGTTAAGTTGATTGTTTGGGAGAGGGATGTGAAAAGATGTGAAGCTCCTGGAGCAAGAAGTCTTGGAACAGCAAGATATACAGAGAGAAAGAGAGAGACATCAAAGCAGGACAATTTCCCCAAGTCCAGGCAGTGTTGGTCCATAGTCCGGTCTCTCACAGCAGCCTCTGAAGAGATCCCCAAGCCCCAAAGGGGGAGCAGAAGCAGCAAGCTGTCAGAATCCATGCACCCATACAAACACAGGCAACTGGCATGTCAACACAAGCCAGGGAAGACCCAAGAGACGGGCCAGGCCCCCTAAGTGCCCCTGTCTCGTCATTGCCTGGGTCATGGGGCCAGACCTCTTCTCTCCCAGTGGGTCCACAAAGCACAACACTTGGAGGTCATTGCTGTGACTCTTGGTCCAGGCCTTACTCTTCTGTACAAATTAAGAAACCAAAAAGAATCCATTCCTGTTCTTTCTTGTCAACCAAAATCATCAAGGTATGCGACCTCATCTCCATGTGGGCAGACTTGTCTAAGGTAACAGGAACAAAGAAGCTGGCTACATGATCAGGCTCGGGACAAAAGCCCTTACTATTCCACTTTTAGGTTTATTGTGATTACCTCTGAAAAGTTGGAGATCACACCACTGGGGTGTTTCTCACTGATACCTTCCCAAGGAGTCTTATAGAAGTTCTTCTCTTTTTTTTCCGTTTTTATTTTAGATTAGGGGGTACTCTTGCATGTTCATTACAAATGCTATTGTATAGTGGTGGGGTTTGGGTCTCAGGTGACCCATTCACTAGATAGTGAACATTGTGCCCCACAGATAGTTTCTGAACCCTAACCTCCCTACCTCCTCCCTTATTGGCATTCCCAGTGTCTATTATTTCTATCTTTGTGACCATTTAGCTCTCGCATATGAGTCAGAACATGTGGTTTCTGGCTTTCTGTTTCTGAATCAGTTCACATAGGCTGATGATCTCCAGTTCCATCCATGTTGCTGCAAAATACATGGTTTCATTCTTTTTTTATGACTGTGTGGTATTCCATGGTGTATATAAATCACATTTTCTCTATTCAGTCAATTGCTGGTGGGCACTTAGGTTGGTTCCATGATTTTGCTACTGTGAATAGTGCTGCAGTGAACATATGAGTACAGGTATCTTTATAATATATGGATTACTTTTTCTTTGGGTAGATCCCTAGCAGTGAGATTGCTGGGTCAAATGCTAATTCATTTTTTAGTTCTTTGAGAAATCTCTATATTGTTTTCCATAACAGGTGAGCTGGTTTACAATTCCACCAACAGTGGATGAGCATTCCCTTTTCTCTGCAACAGCACCAAGGTCACATGTGAAAAAACGCTCAGCATCATTAATCATCAGATAAATGTAAATTAAAACCACAGTGAGTTATCACCTCATACCAGTCAGAATGGCCACGATTAGCAAACCAAAAAAGAACACAATCTTTGAATGCATGTCTCCTTCCTTCCTACATTCTGCTCACCCTTCAAATTCCATTGTGGAAGACCTTCCCAACCATACCAACTCTGCCCTTCTCTGAGCTGTTGCAGGTCATGATCTCCTGCTCTTTCATTGGATGAACCATCCCATGCAATTCTGTCGAGGAGGTGTTGGCATCCTTTGTCCTTTGTACTGTTGAGAATGTGTATACTGATATGTGTTATCTCACCAAGTAATACCTTAGTTCCATCACGACTGGCCCCCAGTGTGGCCTCCCCGCCCCTGAACAGGGCCTTCATTCAAGTTAGGACTCTCAACAGAGATCTGTTTTTGGAGTTAGAGGCCTAGTGACCAAAGCATTAAGCCAAAGTTAGGGAAAGTGTAACCAGTGATGGCAAAGGGTTCACTCTTCTGCCAGTGACTTCCCTGGGGCACAAGGCAGGGCTGACATCAGCAGAAATGTACAGGCGTTGGCCATCCTCAGTGCATCATATCCCCTGCTTAGCTGTCATTAAGAGAAAGAATGATTTAACAATCTAAAAATGTAGCCTAGAGCCTAGGTTCCTGAGAAATACCCTCTAACTGCCATGAAGTCCCAAAGAAACAGCTTGTAAAAACTATTACCTGAGCCAGTCCAAGAGGTCATGAATTTTGGGTGTCTATTTCTAACCAGATACAATGTATCTATATTTTTTCCTCAAAGAATGTAGGAACTTGCAGGGCTCGGTGGCTCAGCCTGTAATCACATGCCTTTGGGAGGCTGAGGTGAGTGGATTGCCTGAGCCCACGGGTTCGAGACCCACCTGGGCAAGCGAGACCTCATCTCTACAATAAAAACAAACAAACAAACAAACAAAAAACTAGCCGGGCGTGGTAGCGCGCGCCTGTAGTTCCAGCTACTTGGAAGGCTGAGGCGGAAGGATCGCCGGAGCCCAGCAGGTCAAGGCTGCGGTGGCCGGGAGCGGCCACTGCACTCCAGTCTGGGCAACAGAGTGAGACTCCCATGTAAAAAAAAAAAGGAAAATAATTACTTCAAAAAGTGGTACATAAAAATGTCAAGTATTTATTTACTAAAATAAAAATGATGTCTGTGTTATCGAGATACAACCAAAATATTGCTAAGGTTTATTTTTATAAATCAAAAATTTTTAAGTTACTCTAATTAGAATAGATAAAATAATCAAATACAGAGAAATAGTTAAAACTGTTTTTCAGAAACTGGGCCATTAAAAAAAGGTTAAATATCATTTCATTACTTCATAAATGAATTCTTTCCTATCAAGGTTCTCAGTAATTATAATAATTACAATAATTATCTCTAACAATGCTTTAAATTTTTTAAAAAGTGTTATTCATTTTCTTAATTATTATTCTTTCAGCCTGAAAACTGCATATTCTATTTGGAGTCTAAAAAACTATACAATTTCACAATACAAATAATCTGCTATATATTTGTTGATATGAGTACACTGCTTAACTCTCTGCAGATTCAAAAGAATAGTAAGATAAAGCCATACCTGGAAAAAAAATTAAATACTGTTTTAGGATTGTGGGGAGGTTTGTTAAATATTACAAAGTAATTAGGTAGAAATTTTAAAAAATCATTTTTTGTTAGATATTATCATAGTTAACATAATTTTATGAATTCAATAGTTAAATGATCATCTAAATGTGACCTGACCAGATTGTATATGACTAGGCTAGATGTTAGCTTACTGTAATTTTTGCTATAAATTAGACTGTGTATTAGCTAGAGATCACAAAGATAAGTCTTACCACTATTCCTGCATTCTTTATTGCTAATGGAAGTCCTAAAAGGCCAGTTCCAATATTCCCTTTAAGAAGATGCATAAGAGTTTGTACAAATCTGAAAAGTAAAAGTTATAAGATTTAAACATTTTAGAATAAAAGCTATTAAAATCACATGATCATGGTTTTATTATTAAAAGGGAATTGAAAATTAATCTAAGCAAGGAACCAAATAACATTTCCATTCAATCTGGGCCAGAAGTCATACTTCGTTCAAGTCCTATCCTTGCTACTTAAAAGCAGAATACCAAGAGTTACTGTAGAGATTAAATCAGATAGTTAAGTGAAAGCGTTTTTGCACACAATAAAGTAATATATAAAGAAAAGGTAATTTTCTCATAAGATACTTTGCTGCTATGATTTTCAGAACAATGTTGAAGATTAAGCTGGTAAAACAGTAACTAATTGATAATGCCTATGTAATCATGCTATTAACACATTTGACCTATGACTATCAACCTAGGAAGAAGTTAATTTAAAGAAAAAGAATACAAGTTTTAAAACTATAGGTATCATCAGGTAAGATAAGTACTAGTAAGCTTTTAGTCGTCATGAATTCCCTAAGGAATTTGACCTAGACATAGTTTATAGGAATCATTTAAAGGAGGTCTCTTGACCAAGAAGAAATAAATTGAAACTAAGAAGAGCAAAAAATTTAAACTTATCTTTTAAAAGAAGTTTGTCTAAATTTCTTTTGTTTATACTCTTCTATGATTAGAAGAATCAACTGAATTTCATGTTATTTTGCATTAATTATTATAATAAAAACAAATCTATTAATGATAAAATGGCAAAAAAAGATTTTAAAAATATCCAATATTTCCTATCTCCATTACTTTCATACTACGCATTCATCATGAAGAAGTGTTTACCACCTTCCAATGTCTAACTCCTCATCATTTCAGAAGCTACTTCTCTGAACATACTTATTCATCTTAATCAGATCTCCCTTACTTTCAAGATCCACTGTGCTTCATATACATCATCAGTGCAGTAATTCCTATATACTACTTTGTGATTTAAATGTTTCTTCTTTCCCAAATAGTCTATAAACTTCTTGAAGGTGAAGACTGTGTCTTATGCATCTTTGTATCTTGTGGTATCTAGTAAAATGCCTTGCCCATAAGAAGATTACAAAGTACATACTGAATGAAAAGGAGACACAGAACATAAACCAAAACACTTACGAGATGCCCTCTGGACCATGGAGTTGGTAATGCTTCTGAACTGGTAGGAGCTCTTGCTCACGTTCTTCATCTGATGTACCATCAAAGCTCTGCTCATTTATCAAGGGCCTCATTACATCCATGTCTTAGAAAAGAGTATTTCACCATTGTTTAGAAAATTGGAATAAAGCTGATATAAACGAGTTTTAAAATACTAAGAAATACCATTTGTATTCATCTTTACTAGTTCTACCCTGAGAAAGTCAGTTCATATTAATGCCCTAAGTTTAAGTATATTTAAAAAGAAACAACTAAATGCTTTAAGAAAATTATAAAGCTGTTATAATATTTTAGGACCAAAATTTGCCCTTTACCACTTTATCCTATCATCAGCATGAAACTTCCTAGGAATATTCTCTTGAATAGTTACCAAATACAAGTTAACACTAATACAATTATTTAATTTACATTCTACTTTCATCAACTACCAATAAAGTCAGTCCTCTTAGCAAGTTTTCTTCAGTTCAGGATCTCATATTGTGTTTTCTTCAGTTCAGGATCTCATATTGGATTTAACTGAGTTGTTCTACTAGTTTCTCTGCCATTATATGTTTTATGATGCTCTTCTCTTTTTTCTCAATTTTTTTACTACCTTGTTTGACAGCTTTAAGTGGTATTCTCTGACTTCCACCTATTATCTACAAACAATTAACAATTTTACTCTACTTTCTCCTGTCTCTGTCCCTTATTCTCTCATTTTTTAGTTGTATTCTTTCTACTCTGGCAATACAAATGCTTCACACACTATTCTCCCAATTATATCTCTATCCATTTCTTAGACTTATATCTACAATCACTACCAAAATTCACTGTCAGTTCTCTGCCAAAATTTCCTCAATCATCCTTTGGCTGGAAGAAGTTCATCTTCTTGTAGAGTATGCATCAGAATAACCTGTAGGGCTTGCAAAAACACAAATTGATGTATTCCGTTCCAAAGTTTCTGACTCAGGCTCTGGGATCAGCCTGAGACTATGCATTTCTAACAAGTTCCCAGGTGGTGCTGATGTTGCTGATCTGGAGAACCACACTTTGAGAACCACTACTCTAGCAAATTCCTCAGGAAGGTCTTATGGCATAGTATTCTTCGAGTTTTGCATGTTTCAATAGCCTGGATACTTGAAGAACTAGATATAAAATCCTTGACTCACACTTTCTATCCTTGAATTTCTTGAAAATGCTGCTCCCCTTTGTATGCTACTTATAAGAAGTCTGATGCCAGTCTAATTTTCTCAGGCATTAAGTAACTTGTTATTTTTCCTGAAGATCCTTTGTTTTTTGTCTGTAAAGTCCGATAGCTTTACTACAATATACAATACATCTTGGGGTTGTTAGTTGTGAGTCAATTTTCCCAAGAACATTTTCTTGAATTACAGTTTTAAATATTTGTTTGGTTCAATTTTTTTTCTTCTTTAGGATTTCAATTACATACATATTAGATCTTCTTTGCCTGTCTTTCATTTCAATTGCTTTCTCTCTGACCCTCTTGATGTCTTGCTTTACCTCATCATATTCACTTTTCTTATCTTTTTTCAATGACATTAAATTTTCATTCAATACATTCTCCTTTGGACACCTTTTACTTTATTCTTTATTTGTGGTTTTTCTTATTTCTAAGCATTTCATGCACAGGAATACTAGTTCAAGAGTGTTCTTCTACCTCATCAACAAGGGTACCTGCATAATGACCATTTGTATACCTAACCCACATCTTTAAAATAACAATTTTTAAAAAGAGTGTTCTCTTCTGTCACTATAGTGAACTTTTATTTATTTTATGAATGATGTTGAGCTGTTAGGAATGAAGAAGAAGAAGTGGCATGCTTTTGTTTTCCTTTCACTTCCGGAGGACCCTCAATTTTCCTTGTTATTTCCTTATTTTCTTCCATTGTCAGGTATCTGCAGGGGATCACTACTGTTCTATGTATCTTCTTCCAGAAGTAATGTTTTGTCAAGGCTGCCCCTCAGTCCCGCTCATGTTCAGATTCCTTTCCTGTATTCAGAGCTGTGAGCTACTAACTTCTAAACCTGACCTCTATTTAGACTTTTATACTTTAGACTTTCTCTTTCTGAGGAAGATTTTCACTGGGCTTCATCTAGTCTCCTCTCCCTCTCCTCTTTTCCAATTTTTAAAGATTCCTCAGCCCAACTCTCCATGCTTACAGCAGCAACAGGAACACTGAAATTTGCTGTGTCTTTCTCTACTTGCAGATAATTTGAAGTTTCTGGCATTCTTGTTCTCTTAGTAATGCTAAAATGAGCAATTTTATGAATGGCTTACTTGTGTTCCTGCTTGAATTTACAAGTTTTGGAGGAGGATGTTTTGTAGTAGCCACCATTAGCCCAGTGTCAACTGAAATTCCGCATATCATCATATTTCATAAGAGTATAGTGATGCTTTAAGATCCTGGAAGATGCTTAAAAATAGTCTATAAAATCACTTAAATATTCTTCCTCTAATAATGTAACTAAGACACAATAGTAAAATTCACTCAATTATCAAAAGTTCCAAATTCCTGGAGTCCAAATTAATAAGGACTTTCTATAATTCAAATTTCCCAGCTTTGCCTTTGGATGGCTTTTCTAAGCCTTTAATCTTTAGGACATTCTATACAGATTATTTTTTATGATTTCCTTTTTGTGTTTGTTTTCCAATATCATAGGTGGCAAAGTCTACACCTGTGGACAGTGAAAAATTAAGTGTTTTCACAGCATAAGGTCCACTAAGAGATCTACTATCTCACATTTACTCCAAAGATTGATTTATTTATTTTGAGTAGGCATCTCACTCTGTTGCCCAGGCTGGAGTGCAGTGTCATACTCACAGCCACTGCAGCCTCGACCTGTTGGGCTCAGGTGATCTCTTTGCCTCAGCATTCTGAGTTAGAGACTTATTAATATAAATTACGTTCATTTTTCATTTGAACAGACCCTATATCCTTTTCTGTTGAACTCCATACAAAGTAAATTGATACTTTCTATTGTAAAACCATCAATTAGTTTGCTAGGGCTGCCATCACAAAGTACTACAAAATAAGTAGCTTAAACAACAGAAATGTATTGTCTCAAAGTGCTAGAGGCAAGTCCAAAACGGTTTTGGGAGAGTTGGTGCTTTCTGAGAGCTGGGAGGGAAAGCTGGGTTCCAGGCCTCTCTCCTTGGCTTATCGACATTCATCTTTAAGTTCACATGACATTCTTCCTAAAACCATGTCTGTGTCCAAATTTCCCATTATAAGGACACTAGTTATATTGGATTATGGACTGAGCCGACTCTATCATGGCCTCATCTTAACCTTATCTACAATGACCCTATTTCCAAATAAGGTCACATCCTGAGATACTGGGGGTTATCACTTCAACATATGAATTTGAGCAGGGGGTACTATTCAACCCATAACAACCAACATTATTAACTGTTTCGGCTTCAGTTTCAACTAGAAACATGTTAGTATTTTTATTGCCAAGTGTACTCCATTGCTCTTGCCAAGTCTTGAGTTCGTTTGCTTTTATTCATTTAGTTTATCCAACTGTCAGTTATTTGAACTTTCTAATTTCTTTCTGCCAAGGGCTGTACAGTATGTTCTGTGCTGTACTAAATACACTATCTGTTCTCAATAATGATAACTATCATTACCAATATTTTAAACGCCGAACAATCTGTTATTTGAAGCACACTGCCTGAGAGATCACAGCAGCAATGGAAAGTCAGAGAAAAGGTAAGTTTTCTCATAACTATTAAAAAAATGAACTCTAAATGATAAGTTTACTTTTAATGGCATCATCAGATTTATTTCTTAAAATATCTTTTTAGGTAAGCCTAAAAATCTAGAATTGTTAAGATGATTTAAAAATTCTAAGTTCTGTAATTCACAGAATCAAGTTTTTACGACAGTATTATAGTGTTCACTCAGATTCTCAAGTAAAAGCTAGTTGGGCTCTCAATCACTCTTAACAAACTTAGATTGTTTAATAAGTGTCTTATTTAATTTGTTCAATAGAGTAATCCCCTATGGTTACACTTTCCCTAGTTCTTAAATTCATTATTTCTCAATGTTATGTGGTCTAGGAAACATTAAACATGACTTATTGTGAAAGACACCTTTTCATATACATATTTATTTGCTTTAAGTCCATTTGTCTCATCCCTCACACATAAAACCTTAATAACAATTTAATTATTCCTAGGTGCAAAAATACAGATAGATAGCAGGAATAAGATCTAGTGTTCAGGTAGCACAACAGGGCAACTATAGTTAAGAAGAATTCATTGTATATTTCAAAATAACTAGAAAAATGTATTTAGAATGTTCCTAACACAAAGAAATGATAAATGTTTGAGGTTGTGGATACCCAGTTATCCTAATTTGATCATTATACATTGTATGCCTATACCAAAATATTGCATGTACTCCATAAATATGTATATCTATTATGTAACCACAAAATTTTTACTTAAATTATTGCAGAAAGCTCCTTTAACTAACCTTCTTACAATGAGTTTTAAAAGAGTTTTTAAAAATTGAAATAATTTGTGAGAAAAATACTTCTTAACAATGTTAAGAATTTAAGAAGTACATACTTACTGTTTTGATTGTACCATTAAAGCAGAACCCTGCAAAGTGACAAATTAAAAGTTCTAACTGTGTGCTTAAATATAACTTTTAAAACTACACTTGAAAAAGCCTCTAAGACATTCACCCCAGTTTTGGTCCATATTATCGAGGTAGCATTAAATATTAAGGAATAAATTTGTTAAAGTAAGTAAATTAAGAATATGTGAAGCAATCAGGTTTTAAGACTTAACATTTCAGAAAGAATGATACAAAATAGCTCCTGAATCTAAAGAATAAATCAAAAGACACCTAACTATAAACACCTGGAAAACACTTAATACCCAAGAAGCTGCATCTTTAAATGCAAACATTTAAGCCTAGATCTCTGAGCATTAGATTAATAGAGTCAACTAGTCATTTATAACTTTTAGAAGCTCCAGGTAATAGTAATATAAAATGCTAAATTGAAGCCGGGCTCGGTGGCTCAGCCTGTAATCCCATGCCTTGGGAGGCTGAGGTGAGTGGATTGCCTGAGCCCGCGGGTTCGAAACCAGCCTGGGCAGGCGAAACCTCATCTCTACAATAAATCAAAAAAAATTAGCTGGGCGTGGTAGCGTGCGCCTGTAATTCCGGCTACTCGGAAGGCTGAGATGGAAGGATCGCCGGAGCCTAGCAGGTCGAGGCTGCGGTGGCCAGAAGCGGCCACTGCTCCAGTCTGGGCGACTGGAGTGAGACTCCAACTCAAAAAAAAAAAGCTAAATTGTATTTTATTCCCAATTTAGGTATACAGTACAGAAAAATGCAGTTATATTGTTTTCTTATATTTAACTCTTTAATTTTTAGGACAGATATTAGTATTGGCATTAGTCACAAGACTGAGTAGGGCATTACAGGCTGGAATACACTGCTTGCTTGACAAACTTTAGGTTGGCTGAAAGTGAATGAAACAGAAGGTGCATGTATAAGGCAGAAGATTAAGCTGGAAATCTTGAAAGATTCTCAAATCAGTCTTGTCAAGAACTGCAGTCCCTTTCCTATGAAAGGTTTCTGGCTCAAGTTCAAGAAAGAAAGCACTCATCACCACCACCACACCCTTCCCTTCGTTATTTCAGTCACAAGAGATGAAAGGCAGTGAGGTATAGAGTCAAGGTTCAATATCCAGACACTCCCTGGGAAACTCTGGGGAATTCCAGAAAGACATGCAGATGAAAGTGGTGACTAGAGTTATTTTTCTTGGCACATAAACTCCCATGGCTGAACTTCTGATGTGCTCGGGAAAAGGATGGCAAGGACTAATATGGCTTTTATGCCCAAAAGCCTGCAGTCAGAGCATACTACAGGAGCTGAGCTCAAGAGGTACAAGCACTTCCACAAATTTCCTTGGTTTCTGGCCCTTCTCCAGGGTCCCTATTAATAGACTGACATCTTCTACCCAATATCTGACAGTACAGTAGCCCCTCAACACAAAAGATCTGGGACTCATGACTTAATATATTCAATAAAAGAGGCTGCAACTGTATTCCATTCAATTTCACAAATATTAATGAGGTCCCAATATATTAAACACCAGTAGATGCTGGGAATAGAGCAATTATTAAAAAACAAAAACTTGGCCTTTACGGAGCTCAAATTCTAGTGAGGGAAAGAGACAACACATAAGATAATAAGTAAAACAGAGATAAACTAGATAATGTTAAGTGCTGAGAGATTGACAAAGCGCCTGTAATTTTAGATAGGACAGTCAAAATAGGCCTCACTGAGAAAGTGGCATTTTAAAGAAGAACTGAAGGAGGAACAAGAATGAGCAATGTGGATATCTGGGGTAGAGAAATCCAGACAGCAGAAGAGCAAAGGCAAAAACTGTCAGGATGCAGAGAGCCTGGTGTGTTTAAGAAACAGGAGGCAAGTCTGAGCAGGCAGAGAGCAGCAAGCAAGGGGAAGAATGGTAGGACATGAGATTCCAGGTGACAGAAAATAGATTCTATTGCCTTGGAAGCCATTCTAAGTGACAGAGAAGGCACTAGAGCAGTGTTGGTCCAACAGAAATATAATGTAAGCCATAAATATAAAAGTTTCTAGCAACCAGATTTCAAAAACAAAGAAAAAGAAACAGGTGAAATTAACTTTAAAAATATATTTTATTTAACCTGATATATCTGAAATATCATTTCTATTTGTAATCAACATTTAAAAATTGGGACATTTTAAATTCTATTTTGCATACTAAGTCTTTGAAATCCAGCATATATTTTGCACTTATAGCATATTTCAATTCAGACAAACTACATTTCAAGTGCTCAATAACCATATATTGACAGCTATCATGCAGGACATCATGGCACCAAAGAGTTTTGAACAGAGGAGTGACATCATTTAACCTACGCTCTTTTTTTCCTAGTGACCTACGTTTTAACCAGCTTCCTCCAGCCTACTTTTTCTTATGTACAATTAGACTAATAACATCTGCCTCACAGGGCTTTGTGACATCATAATCACAAATGTTAAAGTATAGAGAGCTATTCTATACATCATATGTTTTACATATATATATATATATATATATATAAAATATGAAGAATGAGACAATGTATGAAGCACAGAGCCCAGACCGTGGCACATAATAATCAATAAATACTAGTTTTCTTCCCTTTCCTACATAATGACATATGAGAAGCAAATAAACTGAATAAGATTTTAAAACACCAATCTTTGACAAGAAATGAGAACTAATTTAATAATAGTAAGCAATAATTCTGAGCAATTATGAGCATGCAGCAGAGGAGACAACGACCAGTGGAAGGGACAAGTACTCAGCAACCCAACATAGTGAAAGCTCCGACAGAGTCAAGAAAATATGAAATAAAGGCTAAACACTCACCCCAGAGGAATTAAAATACACAATCCAATTTACATTACACATGTCTATTCTCCCTAATGTCTTGCTGTAGTTTTTGGTCACATACCTGAACTAGGCAGCTCTGAAAAATGCTTTGATTACTACTATAGGTAAGAATAATGCCTTATAAAATAAAACACTATTAAGCAATGGATATCAAACTACCTCAACACAATTATTTCTACTTACAAGTAGAGAAATTATAGCTAAGTAAGAAGTAAGAATCAACTAGGTTGATTCAGTATTATACAACCGTTATTATACACATCATCTATTGTATGGTGTATTATACAATACACCACACGTATAAATAATGGTGCATGCAAACGGGAACATTCTTTTTTTACAGGTAAAAGAATTTTTTTTTAATTATTCTCATTTGTACCCCAACACCTAGAAAAGTGTCTGGCACCCAAATGTTGAATTTTAACATTTTGACTGAGTTCTCATGATCTTAAAGCTTACAAATCTAAACCGTCAAGAAAAGCTTACCTTTGTCATCTTAGTGATTATGGAAAAAAATTGAGAGTTGAAGGGCAGGAGGTCAATTTATCTTCGCAGTAGTTGGCAATTCATAATTTAGACAAACTGCTGGAAGATTATGAGTGAGATCCTGAAATTTTGAATTCAGGTTCTATTTTCAATTTTGTGTCTGGCTAAGAATCATGTCTGTGTTCTGCAAAACTGAGATGAAATAACCACTAGTTTTTTCCTAGACGCTCTGGGGATTTATCTCAAATTTACATTAGAGTACTAGTGCAATGTCAGGATAGGAAAAGCCTTTTTAAAAAAAAAAAAAATTTGATTCAGGATTACATGTGTATGTTTGTTACATAGGAATATTGTGTGATGGTGAGGCCTGGGCTTCTATTAAGCTTGTTATCCAGGTGGTGAACCTGATATCCAGAGGGTAGGTTTCAGCCCTTACCTTCCCTCTCCCTGTCACCTTTAGGAATGCTCCAGTGTCTGCTGTTCCCATTCTTGTGCTAGGGGCATACAGTGTTTAATTCCTGCTTATTAGGGAGAACATGTGGTATTGTCTTCTGTTTCTGAGATAATTTGCTCAGGATGATGATCTCTAGCTGCATCCATGTTGCTACAAAGGACATGATTTTGTTCTTTTTATGGCTATGTAGTATTCCATGGTGTATATGTACCACATTTCCCAATGCATTCCATCAGGGATGGACACCTAGGTTGGTTCCATGTTTTTGCTATTGTGAACAGTGCTGTGATAAACGTGTGCACGCTGGTGTCTTTTTGGTAAAGTGATCTGTGGTCCTTTGGGTATATACTCAGGAGTGAGATTGTTGAGTTGAGCAGCAAGTCTATTTTTAGTTCTTTGAGAAACCTCCAAACTGCCTTCCACAGGGGTGTAACTAGCTTGTACTCCCCACCAACAGCTTAGGAGTATTCAAATGGAACATTCTTAAATCAGGCAGTACTTGTGTGCCTCTTACGTGTCCAGACAATTACAACCTCAATTTCCCAACCTAAAAATCAACCTAGTAGTTTCAAATTGTGGACATCTTTTAAAACCACATTAATTTAGCAGTACCATACGTATTCAAGTCTTAAACATGTTTATTCCTTTCGCCTAGTAATTCTATTTCAGGCAAGTTGGTATATAGAGAAAAGGATGTTAACTGAAACATTATAAATATTGAAAATCTGGAAGCAACCAAAATGTGCAGCAATCAGCAAATTGCTAAATTAACTATGGCACATCCACTTTATATAAAGTATTACATTGACATTAAATTAGGTTGTGAAATCTGAGTAAAAGAAGAAAGAGTGGGAAAAAACTATATAGTCACAGTATGATCACAATAATATTTTTAATAGTTAAATAGAAAGACAGGAAAGTAAATATACCAAAATGTGAATACATTTACAAGGATGTAGATGGACAACAGAATTATGAGTGCCTTTTGGGGCACACTGTGGAAGATGTGGGAAAGAAAAGAAAATAATAAACTTATATTACTATTGTAATAGCAAAATAAAGGGAATTACTTATATTTTGGCAATGGACAAACTAAAAGAAAGTAGAAATCATTTCTTTTTAAAAATAACATAATGTTTCCACCTAAACCTATAAACTACTATCTAGATACGAAATAGGAACAGTAGCTATTTTGTTCATTTCTGACATGGAGAAAATACCCACAGTAAAAAACTTTCCAGTAATGCCCATGGTCTATGGAGTGCAGACCTTAGGCTATGTATATACCTGTATCTTAACATCTCTACCAGAGCTTTTCACACACTTTTTAAAAAATGCTTTTAAAAAATGAGTAATAGAGTAATATTTGGTCACTGCAAACAAAATCAGAAAATATATCAATAAACAACATTTTTGAAATCAAAAATTACTTAGAAATTTTTGATAACAGAATTACCACTGTTAACATTTTAGAGTACACACACATGCATGCAGACACAAATGTACTCACTCCCATATGCTCTCATTCTGTCTCATGGTTTTAAATATTATATACATGCTGATGACTTCCAAATGTATATCTGCAGACTTGACCTCTCACTAATTCTAGACATAAATCTGATTGCCTACCTGACATCTGCACTTTGATGGCTAATGGGCATCTCAAACTTAACATGCCCCAAGCTCAACTGATTCCCACCAACACACCTGCTCTTTCTGTGACTTCACCCTTCTGTACTGGTTATCTACTGCTGCATAACAATTGATGGCCACTGTCAGGAGGTCTTAGTTCTGTGTAACATGAACCTTTTCTCAGGCTTGCTTGAGTAACCTAACAACATGACAGCTGGCTTCCCAGTGAGTGATCCAAAAACAAAAAGCAAAGAAGGTACACCGCCTTTTACCACATGGTGTTGAAGTCATACATCATCACTTCTACCAGCATCTCTAGTCATTAGAAATAAGTTACTAAATTCAATCCATGCTCAAAGAGAATGAAATTTTCTTCTCGTTAAGAGAAAAACATCAAAGAAAATGTAGGCATATTATAAAACCACCATAACATCCCAGTTGATAGCAATTTCATTTTTCTATATACTCAGGTCCCTGTAGTCATCCTTGTCTCCTCTGTTTTACTCTCAACCTGCAACCAATCTGTTATGAAAGCCTGCTAGTTCTACTTGTGAAGTATGCCTAGGAAACTGATCACTTCTATTCATGTCCATAGCCACTACCAAAAGCTTTAAAGAACCTACATTTCTCTTTCCTGAACACTCTCCTGCTTCTTTTTCCCCCTTCAAACAGCAGCCAGTGTAATCCTTTTAAAACTTAAGTCCAATCATGTCACTCCTTTGCTCAATGCCTGCACTAATTTACCATTGCCTCAGAGTCAAAGTCAGTCTTCAAACAACCTGCAAGACCCCTATACAATCTGACCTCCTCACTGCCTCCATCACTCTGCATCAGGCACCTCAACCTTCTTGCTAGTCCCACCTTTACTTGAGTTATTCTTTTGGCCTGGAGTAGTCTTTTCCCAGATATCCACTGGATAATTCCCTTCATCACTTGTAAGTCTTTGTTCAAATGGCACTTTTTCAATAAGGCTCATCTGAACACATTATAAAATACTGTACTGTCCAGCCCCCACCCTCACTTCTGATTTCCCTTACCTTGCTCATTTTCCACAGCACTTGTCATCTAACATTCAATTAATTGGTTACTGTCTTTTACTACTTTCCCTTACTAAATAAAACCTCCATGAGAACAGAAACCTTGATCTGTTTTGTTCATCATTTATCTCAAGGGTCCAGAAGAAGCTCAATGAATATGTGTTAAATTAATGCACAAACATAACGTCAAGCAAACTGAAATAGTTTGAAACCTTTTTTTCAGTTAGTATAAATGTATATGGTGAACATCTTTCCATATCATTTTTAATGGCTGGGCAGTATATGACTACATGTATACCACAACTTACCTAATCAATTTCCTTTAACTGTACACTTAGTTACCAGCTTTTCTCTATCATAAATACTATAATGAAGAACTCTTGATAAAAATATTTGTTACATTACTTATTTCCTTGGGAAATATTCTAAAAGTAGAATTCCTGGTTCAAAGGATACATACATTTTTAATGACAAGTATAATTATCTTGCTCCTAGCAGCGATGCACGAGAATACCCATTTCTCCACATCCTCACCAGGGCAGATTATTAACAAATTTAATAATCAGATAAACCTGGCTTCTGCCACTAATGAGTTTAAAATTACTATGTCTATAAAATGAGGATACCAACAGCACCTATCTCATGCAACTGTTGTGAGGATTAAAGACAACAATAAATAGGTAAAGCATGTGCTTGCACACAGAAAGCACACACAAAAATGCTAAGTCTATTGTCTCTATCATTGCAACTTTTAAAAAGTCAATTGCAAAGTGACCTCCACATCATTACAGGAACAACAACTATTAGTTACTTGCAATAAGATATTGTTTAAAGCTCAACCTCTTTCTTGAAGATTACATTTCATCATTCAGCATCAAATTAAAAAATATCTCTAAGGATGGTGCACATAACTGGGAGGACCATCAATTTACCACCCAGATCCTTATTTGTTTTCTTTCGGACACCAGGTAACCATAAACAAACACCCTCTGTCACCATGAAACGACAAGGTCGGAGGAAAGCCAGAAAACAAACTTTGTCAAGAGAGTCAGCTACGGGTATCTCCTGTTCCTCTGGTTGGCACGCCCTGTTGTCACTCCTGGGGCAGCAAGGGGTAAGTAAGGATTCATCTGGGTGGAGACTCCAAAGGAACTGCTGCATTGAAAAGCAAAGCAGAGGGGCTTCCGGACAAGATGGTGACAGAATAGATCGGACTGTGAATCTCCGCAAAAGCGAACGTCTATAAAGACTGCGTGAGTGGGTATGTGCCAGTGGGTGAGTGAAAGTCCATTTGAGGGAGACTCAGACCCAGGGCTCTCCTCCAGAGGTGACTGCAACCCACCATCACCCTGAGATTGGAGACCCAGGCACACAGGATCATCTGCCATTCTTGAGGTTCTCTTGAGAGGAGGCAGCAGAGAACAGCTGCCCCTCACCAGCTGGCAACCAGTCCATGCTGTCACCTGCAGTAGCAGACCAGGCACAAGCAGGAGGAGGCAGATCACAGAAATATGGAATAAAGCTCCAACACCAGAAACAAGACACCTGTGGGCACCATATTCTCAAGTCTAGAACCAGGCAAAGACCTGCCTTGCCCCACCCAGCTCTGCCCAGCCTCCATCTTGGGATGCAGAGACTATCTTCTCACCAGACTTAGAGAGACAGATACCCCACCTCCACACTGAGATGAGGGAAGTTTTCTTGGATAATTTCATGGAATGTTTGTTCCAGGGTGGTCTCTGTCTCTCTGTCTGCCTCAGGGATTCCAATTAAATTTTAGGTTGCTCTCCTCCCAGGGGTCTGTGTGAGACTCATATTCTTCCTGTGGCAAAGACACGTCAGAACTGATTGAGAGACTTGACAGCAGAAGCAGAAATTAGGGTGAGTCTGGATCTGATCCATTCTCCTCCTACAGTAGTCCATGGGGCATCTGACCCACACTGAGAGCAACCCTATTAGCCTGTGCCGAGAACAGAGGGGAGAGGTTGGAGACCAGAGCTGTTAGAGGCCTGAAAGGAACCTAGAGCCACAGAAAGGGTCACGGAGAGAGTTTTTTATTTCTTCTTTTTTTTTTAGTTTTATCTTTTTTCTCTTTTCTCTTTCTTTCTGTTTTTGTTTACGTTTTTATACTTGCTTTGCTTCTGTTACTTTAATGGTTTTTTCCTCAGATTTTCTGTTTATGTATGGGTATTTTTGAGGGAGAGTACACCAACGGGGGGTTTTTGTTTGCTTGTTTGTATAACTGTCTTTATGTTTTTGTATTTTTTGTTTTTTCTGTCTTTGTTTGTCTCTCTGTTTGTTAGTTATGCCTGTCTGTTTTCTCTCTTCTTCTTCTCTATCTCCACCTCCCTTTCATCTTCCTCTTTCCTTTTTCCATTCTTTTCTCATCTCATTTTTCTTTCAGGGGGCAAACAGACACCCCCACTGCATGGCCAGCTGTACGGCAGTGGGAAGTGGGTTCAAGGGGGCCCACACACCCGGCAGCAGATACTGGGATCTGCAGATAACTTCTGAATCAGTTTCCACATTAATTAAATCTCAAAACTGCAAAAAGCACAGGCCCTCACCTCCAATCCAGCTTCAGAATTGAACAAACCCAGAGGATCTACAAAAGGAAGAATAGGAGATTGAGCAAACAGGAAAAAAAGCTATCCCCCATCCCTAAAGAACAGAATTAAAGAAGAGGTTTAAAAAAGAGGAAGGAAAACAAATACAAATGAAGAAAAACCAATGGAAGAATATGAGTCTCACACAGTCCCCTGGGAGGATAGCAATTAAGAATACAGACTTCATAACTCAAACAATGAAGAGCCTCCAAAATGACTGGTCCAAAACACAAACCCAGATATCAAGACATTAATAGTGAGAATAAATAGAAATGAAGAGAGATAAGAGAAAAGAATGAAGTTTATAACCAAGATAACAGCAATAAATAATACAGTGAATGAAATAAACAACAAACTGATAAGCATGGAAAGCAGAATTAACCAAACAGAAGAAAGAATCTCAGAGCTTGAGGACAAAAATATGGAACCCAAACTGTTAAAAACATAGAAAAGAAGCTTTAAAAGACAGAACAAAGCCTCCAAGAAAGGAGTGATTATTTCCAGAGGCCGAACCTAAGATTAATTCAGGCTAGGAGAGCTTGGAGTCCAATCTTCAGAGTCCTCAAAGATGAACAATTTCAACCAAGAATTACCTATCTGGCTAAGCTAAGTTTCATCAGTGACGGAGAATTAAAATTCTTCCCATTCGATCCCTAAGAACTTACGCTGCCTCCAGACCAACTCTATAAGAAAAACTTAAGAAAGTATCAAACACAGAAGAAAGGAAAGAAAGAACATCAAAGTCCTTCCCAAGAATGCAGAAAAGATTGAAAACACACATGAATCAACCCCCAAATCAAAAGACAGACAACAAACAAATAAACAAACAGCAGAAGCAACAACAAACTCTATAAGAACCTCATGACAGGGATAAACTCTCATATCTGTATAATTAGCCTGAATGTGAATGGACAAATGAATCACTGAAAAGATATAGAATGGCAAAATGGATAAAATATCATGAGGCAACAATATATCATCTCCAAGAGACGCCTCTCAGCAGAAAGGACTCACAGTCTCAAAATAAGAGAATGGGAAACAAAATTTCAGAAGAACAAAACACAAAAGAAAGCAGGAGTTGCAAACTTAATATCAGACAAAATACCCTTTAAGCTATCAAAACTTTAAAAAGATATGTAAGGTTACTAATAATGATAAAAGGTTCAATCCACCAACAAGAAATATCTACCATAAACATATATGCACCCAACAAAGGACCACCAACTTTCTTAAGGCAGGTTCTAAGTAAATTTAAAAAGGATATTGACTCTAACACTATCATAGCTGGAGACTTAAACACCCCACTAACAACCCTAGACAGATCATCAAGATAAAAAATCAACAAGGAGATCTGGAACCTCAATGTAACGCCTGACCAAATGGACTTAACCGATACCTACAAAACACTCCACTCAACAACCACAGAATATACATTCTACTCATCACCACCTGGAACGTACTCTAAGATCAACCATATCCTCAGCCATAAATCAAGCATAAACAAATTCCATAAGACTGAAATTCTGCAATGCACCTTCATGTGCCAAGATCACAGTGGAATAAAAATAAATATGAACACCAATAAAGTTCTCCCAGAACTCACAAAGACATGAAACTAAACAGCTTGATGTTAAACAACTCCTGAACCAACACCAAAATCAAAACAGAGATCAAAAGATATCTGGAAACAAATGAAAGCAAAGAAACATCTTACAAAAATATCTGGAATGCCATGAAAGCAATACTAAGAGGGAAATTCATATCTCTACAAACACACATGAAGAAAATGAAAAGATCACAGGTTAACAGCCTAACAAATCACCTAAGGAAGCTGGAAAAGCAAGACCACCAAAACTCTAACTTCAGCAGAAGAATTCAGATCACCAAAATAAAAGCTCAGATTCAGGACATAGAAGACAAAAGGATAATATAAAACAATGAAACCAAAAGCTGGTGTTTTGAAAGGATAAACAAGATTGATGGACCCCTAGGTAAACTGACCAAGAAAGAGAGAGAAAAAGCTCAAATAAACACAATCAGAAATGCAAAAGATCAAGTCACAACTGACCCCAATGAAATACAAAAGATTATCAGAACTTCCAGAACTATGTACACGAGTATGGAAACAAACTAGAAACCTAAATGAAATGCAGGACTTTCTTAAATCACACAACATCCCCAGGTTGAAACACGAAGAAACTGAGACCCTATATAGACTAATAACAACTCAGGATATTGACTATGCCATAAGAAAACTACCTAAAAAAAAAAAAAAAAAAAAAAAACCTCTGGACTAGATGGCTTTCCAGCAGAATTCTACAAAACTTCAAAGGGGGAGTTGATACCAATCCTATTGAAAGTCTTCCAGACAATCAAGAAAGATGGAATTCTCCCCAGATCACTTTATGAAGCTAACATCACATTAATACCCAAACCAGGTAAAGATCAAACAAAGAAAGAGAATTACAGACCAATATCCTTGATGAAAGTAGATGTTAAAATTCTCAACAAGATTCTAGCAAACTGAATCCAACAACACATCTCAAAAATCATCCACCATGACCAAGTAAGCTTCACCCCTGGGAGGCAGGACTGGTTCAACATTCACAAGACCATAAGCATAATTAAATAGATCAACAGATGTAAAGACAAAAACCACATGATTATATCATTAGATGTAGAAAAAACTTTTGATAAAATCCAGCACCCATTCTTGATAAAAATTATCAAACATCTAGGCATAGATGGAACATACCTCAAAACAGTAAGATCCATCTACGAGAAACCCACAGCCAACAGACAGAAATTCGAACCATTTCCCCTGAAAACTGGAATAAGACAAGTATGCCACTCTCACCCTCCTGTTCAACATAGTATTGGAAGTTCTAGCTAGAGCAATCAGACAAGAGAAGGAAATAGAGGTATCAAAATAAGAAAAGAGAAAGTGAAATTATCCCTCTTTGCAGATGACATGATGCTATACCTTGAAAACACAAGAGAATCTGTCAAAAATCTTCTCGCACTGATAAAGTACTTTGGCAAAGTCTCAGGGTTTAAAATAAATGTGCAAAAATCAGTCGCATTCCTAAACCCCAACCATAAATAAACAGAAATCTAAATAAAAAGCACAATCCCATTCACAAAAAAAAGAAAAGAGAAAGAAAGAAATACCTTGGCATCATCCTAACCAGAGAAGTGAAAGACCTTTACAACGAAAACTACAAAACAATGCTCAAAGAAATCAAAGATGACACAAACAAATGGAAAAATATCCCACGCTCATGGATTAGAAGAATCAACATTGTTAAGATGGTCACCCTACCCAAGGCAATCATTAGGTTTACGCAATACCCA
>CAUYQG010128159.1:0-21880 GCA_963574415.1 Tarsius wallacei
GCAAGGGGGTGGGAGACCGTCTTGCACCGCCTGGGAGAGGACTCTGCAAGTCACGGAGACACCATTTACGTCTAACACGCTGCAATTAATTGTCGCAAGAGACTGTGCCTGACAGCTGAAACACCGTTGTGTATGAAGAAAGAGCTCAGTTTGGTGGTGTATCAATTTACAGTTGTGTGAGCATATTTTTATTGGAGTCATAAATCTTGCAGATTCACCAACTTTCAGCTTGATTTACAAGCTTCCGTTCCTGGGAGCACGCCACACTGCCGTGGCACCTCCCTGGTGTGGCAACAACTCTCTTTAGATCCTCGTTTCGGAATTTGACAAGATGTCCGAGAGCAACAGTAGTCATGTTACAGAGCAGAAGGAACATGAGAAGCAGACTATTTATAACTTTGCCCTTTTTAATATTTATGCTAAGTGCTATGCACATGGCCTTACACTAAAGTTATTGATCTAAATGACCCAGTTGTAAACTGAGACTTTTCCAGTTTTTGGAGTTAAATTATAATTTGTAGTAAGTCATTAATACTTTAAAACCCCAATACAAAATATTTAATAGAGATTTTTTGAGAATTTCTTGAGATCTAATTCACACATCTTACAATCCACCCATCTGAAGTGAACCATTTGATGTTTTTTCATACATTCTCCAGGTTTTGCATCCAGCAACCACTTTCTGTCTACAGATTTTCTTATTCTGGAAATTACATAGAAATGGACCATACAATAGGTCTTTTGTGAGTGACTTATTTCACTTAGCGTAATGTTTTCTTTTTTCCTTTTTTTTTTTTTTTTTTTTTTTGAGTCAGAGTCTCGCTCTGCTGCCCAGGCTGGAGTACAGTAGCATGCTCACAGTCACCGCAGCCTTGACCTGCTGGGCTCAGGCAATCCTTCTGCTTCAGCCTTCCAAGTAGCTGGAACTATAGGCACATGTCACCATGCCTGGCTACTTTTTGATTTATTGTAAGACGAGGTCTCACCAAATTGCCCAGGCTGGTCTTGAACCCCTGGGCTCAGACAATCCTCTCGCCTCGGCCTCCCAAAGTGCTAGGATTACAGGCATGAGCCACTGGGACTGACTAGCATAATGTTTTCAAGGTTCCTCTGTGTTGCAACATGCATTTCATTTCTTTTTTTTTTTTTTTGAGTTAGAATCTCATTCTGTCGCCCAGGCTGGAGTGCAGTGACATGCTCATGGCTGGCCACCGTAGCCTCGACTTGCCTGGGCTCAGGTGATCCTCTTGCCAAGTAGCTGGAATCACAGGCACGCACCACCACACCCAGACAATTTTTTGATTTATTGTAGAGATGAAGTCTCGCCAAATTGCCCAGGCTGGTCCCCAACCCCTGGACTCAGGCAATCCTCTCACCTTTGCCTCCCAAAGTGCTTGGACTATAAGCATGAGTCACCATGCCAGGCCAGTATTTCATTTCTTTTTACGGACAAATAATATTCTACTGTATGCATATATCACAGTTTGTTTATCCATCTATCCATCAGATGCTTGGTACAAAAATTTTCTACCAGAAAAAATAATGGTTCAAATATAATCATGGAATATCTTGGCTGTCTGTTACATATGCTTCACGATAATTTTAAAATTCTCATTGAACTATAGCTTACCTGGAAGTCTGGGTATGAATTTTTTTCTTTATTCTTGTATTGTTTTTTTGAGTCAGGGTCTCACTCTGTCACCCAGGCTGGAGTGTAGTGGCACAATCACGTCTCACTGCACTCCTGACCTCCTGGACTCAAGTGATCCTCTTGCCTCAGCCTCTGGAGTAGCTGAGACTACTACACGCCTGTACCAACAAGCCTGGATAATTTCTTTTCCTTTTTTTGGAGAGACAAGATCTTGCTATGTTGCCCAGACTGATTTCAAACTCCTGGGCTCAAGCAATCCTTCTACCTCAGCCTCCCAAAGTGCTAAGATTAGAGGCGTGAACTGCATGTGGGTATGAATTATTATATAGGACATGAATTATAGATTATGCAGTGTTTTATTCAGACTTTTCTGGATTCATAGAGACTTCCCTCTGACATTTGCACACACCATGCATTCTACAGTCTCCTGGTACTATTTACACGGCATGGTCTTAAGAGCCAGTCAGTGATGCTTCAGCTAAGTCAATGCAATATTCACCTGCTGATGCTTCCGCAAGGAATGTCTTAAATAGCCAGGAAGTTCCAGACCACCCAAAACAAAACCCTCTCTAGATTCAAGCTTTTCACATGGCTGCCCGGCTTCAAGCATGGTGAAGAGATATTTTTATGGAGTCTCAGCCTGCAGAGAGATGAAGGGTCTAAATGGAATCCTTCTAGAAGTGATGACTCACTGCCTACAAAGGACATCTGGGACCCATTTGCAAACATAACCTCAATCAGTTTTTACAGAAATGTGTGGCTTACCTGCCAGCAATCATTTTCATAAATGATGCTATTTTATCGTCCAAAGATTAGTACGTATAGCACCAGCTGTAGCGGCAACAAGCTGAATAGCCATCATTATAATCTGCAGGTAAACAGCATCAATTGGATAGCCTCAAAGCAGTTATGGGCTGACTGGAATAATGGGAAGTATTTACAATAAAACATTGCAGCATAAAATATAGAAGCAAGTTGGGGGTGGGTGGAGGGAACACAGTACCTCTCAGACACAGACAACAAACACCCTAGAAACTCAAGTGTTATGTTTTCATACCGGCTCTGCGGATGTAACATCAAGATATCATGTCTGTTTACTCCACTGTAAGTGCAGATGCATGATTGTCAGAATGGTGAACTGAAATAATGTATGTAAAAGTGCATAAGGCAGCAGTTGTTCTAGAAATTATTAACTGAATCTCTGAGAGGAGCTAAATGATTCCAATTTGGCTTATGTCAAATGCCAATATAAAAATCTCTATTTCACAAAATAATTTCCAAGTCCCAATTATTGCAATAATTTTCAAGCAACTTTTGTACAACAGAATCATATAGAGAGACTCACGGATTTCACTAGACATTGATATGTGCAGAATAGTCAGTTCAATTGAATATAGTAGATATCATACGATGCAGATACGGTTCCTGTTCTCAAGAAGTCTACAAGCTCATGGGAAGGTTATAATTATCCCTACCACCTGTGGATTCTGGAGACATATTTTTTGCATTTCCTTTGTCTATTTAAACAACTGAATTTTAAAAATGTGTTTCAAATTCACAAACCCATACGAGATATAGTGATTTATTGATGAAGATTTAAAATAATGGTTGGAAAAGAGAGGTTAAAGTATTTGCCTATTGTCCAATCTGCACACACAGAAGTTCTTAGTGCCCCAGCACCATGCCTTTTTGTCCAGGCCCAGGAATCATGTCTTTGGGTCCTTTATTGACTTTGTGTTCTTCCTGACTACTTTCACACCTCTCGTCACGAGAAGAAAGTAGCAGCATGGGAATACTGAAATACTGTGGTTCTTTAGAACCTGTATGATGGACAGACTACAGATTTCTTTTCTCTGCAGCTCCTGAATACCACTTATTTAATGCCGGTAATGTCACTACTCATGACGCACGCATCCATTGGGCTGCCCGTGAACACTGGCTTACTACAGTGACTCTCTCCAAGGTTGTTACTGGTTTTGTTGATGAGAACAAATGCAAGTCATATCCAGAATACGCAGGAAAATTTGAACGATGCTTTGTTTTCTGGTCAGGTTCACTTTCCTGTTTGGGCTGTTACAACTTAGGCATGGAACACCACATCGTCCAGATATATACTCTTTAGACTAGACCCCCTGCATTTCTAGAATGTGATATCTTTGATGTTTTCTGCACCCCGACCACCCAGACACTGCCACCAGCAGGAAGGATAGGTGATGGGTTATGGGTGGAGTGAGAAGAGATCCCATTCAAGCAATGATGTCAGTCTTTTATCTGGCAAAGCAGGCCATGAGGGAGGACATTCGGAGGAATGGTCTGTTGGGCTGGAAGGGCTCACTGGTGTGGTAGGACGGTAGTCTTGAAAACCCATGAGGAGACAGTCATAGCCACTCTGGAGGACTTTCTGACACATAGAGGAACCTACGGAAGAGGTGGGGTGACTGCCTTGAGTGACAGCAGTCGGGGCGCCCAAGGTAAAAGATGCCTGCCACTACCACCAGTAGCCCTTGGACGCTATTGGTGGGAGGTGGCATTACAGTTGGGAAACTGGCAAGCGAAAGCCAGGGTTAGCTTCGTGGGTGTGTGACTTGGTTTTATATCAGTGAAATCATAAGAAGTGTTTTGTGACTGGCTTCTTTCACTTGGCATGATGGTTCGTTTCATGCTCTGTTGTCATCATCTTGAAATTCTTAATTCTATCTTTGATTTTGTGTTTTGTAAGTGAAGTCTGCTGGAGCAATGGAACGTGCATGTGAGCTGTGGAGGTAGCCAAGGGACCTGGGCATGAGCAAAGGCCAGGTGGCCAGGAGAACTGCTGAGTCCCAAGGTAGCCAGGTCAGGACCTGGGCCTCGGTTGGTGGTGACAGTGGCGGCGGCCACAGCTGTGGTGGTGGTGGCGGCAGTGGCTGCAGCCACAAGAACAAGGAGAGGCTTCGTACAGAGGCAGCAGCACTGGGACCCACGTGGGAGGCAGCGTGCCTCTGTCTCCAGAGCCCGTCTCTGCAGCGTCGGCACAAATGTTAACTCTCTGGCCTGAGCCCTGGGACAGGAACCGCGAGTGATCAGGCAGTAAACTTTGTCAGTAAATTATTACAAAAGAAAAGCACACACATGGGCATTGCAATAAAGCATATCAGGAAGCTATTAGAATTTTCACAGAGTGTGGAATCTCTGGTTTTTTAAACTACTGGGACATTGCAAAGCAAATGCCCACGGGCTTAGAAATTAAATGCAAAGTTCATTGCATTCAACAGAAAACACTATTTTCATAAGAGCTTCAATGAATCAATTATTAATGAGACAGACAACTTTAAAATTAAATTTTCCTTGTAATTGAAGACATGGTTATAAAATACACAAACAAGTGTTTTAAATTACATAAACATCATGAAGACAATTAAAAACAAGTTAGAGGAAATGTCAGAGAAACCTTAGAATGTCAGTATGTAAATTTACATTGACAATCAAATTCGGACTTAAACAAACTGATTTATATGAAGAGTTAGATTTTTTTTTAGAAAAAATCATTCTGTGAAAATCATCATCTCTAGTTGTGCTAAAATTTATATTTCAAAATAATTTATCAGAAAAATTTCCCAACACTATCATAGCTCATAAATAACTCTTAGCTCCAGAAACAGTTTTATACTTCTCAAAATTAAAAATTACCAAATTTGACACTGCTTTTAATAATATCAGTTGAAAATTAAATTGCAAAGAGTAGACATTTGGATGACCTAATAAATAAATGTACATAAAAGCAAGCCAGAAAACTCATATGTTAAATCAAGATGTCACATTTTAAAGTATTATTTTTTATTTTATTATATAAAATTATTACAGACAATGGAATTTTATTCAGTGCTAGAAAGAAATGAGCTATTTAAAAAAAAGTCATGAAAAGACATGAAGGAAACTTAAATGCATTTTACGAAATGAAAGAAGCTGGTCTGGAAAGGCTACACACATACTGCGAACCTGAAACTGCTCTATGTAAAGGCGAGTAAAAATGGACAAAAGACCCAAACAGACACATCACCAAAAAAGTATACAAATGGAAAAATAAGCACATAAAAAGATGATCAAGCCGGACCCGGTGGCTCAGCCTGTAATCCCGCGCCTTGGGAGGCTGAGGTGAGTGGATTGCCTGAGCCCTCGGGTTCGAGACCTGCCTGGGCAACTGGGCGAGACCTCATCTCTACAATAAATCAAAAAATCAGCCGGGCGTGGCAGCCGGGCATGGCAGCGCTCCCGGCCACCGCACTCCAGTCTGGGCGATCGAGTGGGACTCCAACTCAAAAAAAAAATGAACAAAAGACCCAAACAGACACATCACCAAAAAAGTATACAGATGGAAAAATAAGCACATAAAAAGATGATCAACATCATATGTCATTAGGGAATTGCAAGTTAAGACAACAATGAATGCCATTAGACACCTATTAGACGGACAAAAATCCAAAACACTGACAATACGACACCAATTGCTGGTGAGGATGTGGAGTCACACGAACTCTCATTCACTGCTGGTGGAGATGCAAAATGGAACAGCCTTTCTGGAAGGCGGTTCTGCAGTTTCTTACAAAATGAAACGTACTCTTATCGTATCTCCTGCAACCATGCTTCTTGGTATTTTCCCAGATGAGTTGAAACTTACGTCCACACTAAAGCCTGCACAGTAACTTTATTCATAACTGCTCAAACTGGAAAGCAACCAAAACGTTCTTCAGTAGGCATAAACTGGTACATTCAGACAACAAGATATCAAGTTTTCATAAAGGTGAAAATTTCTGTATGCAAATTTTAGATCAATAAATCTCATTTTTTAAAAAGTCCATACCTCTAAAAACATACCAAGTGCAAATCGTCTTAAAGAAGAAAATAGCAAATAACTGCAAACACTTTTGTATTTTTCTTTAGGAAGGTTTGATGAGTACAGAGTATCATGGAGAAAACGATGCTCTAAGAAGAATCTTTTGTTTGTTTTAAGACCTGGTGCACTAAACTTTTGAACTCTTCTTAAGGAATTGGAATTGTATTCCCCCAAAGGGTATTCTAAAACTCTCAAATATTTCAAAATGAACAAATTTCAGTTACTGTAATCCAAAGATATATAATATTTTATGAGGAATATGGATTCCTGTATGTTTGTCTAGCCTCAAAAATCAAATGGACAAAGTATGGCATCGCAGCAAAATCCTCCAGACTGGGTTTCTACACTGCAGTCTCAGGGTGAGTTTACATCAGAATGAGCATGACAGGGGTGGCAGAGCAGGCCAAATTTCCCACCTATTTTTATGAGAGACTGAGGTGCCTCAAGCCAAGTGACCAAAACCTTTTGAGACTAGGAGGTCTAGTACGAAGACTCCCAACCTCCCTACTGATGAGGGTCATTTCTTAGCACAGGAACCGCGCTGGAAGGTAAAGGAGCCCATCCTCAGGTGGAAGAGGTCTGTGCTTAGTCAAGATTTTTTTTTTAAATGCAGGACCAAAGGTCATCTGGGTACCGATTAGTTTCTGTTCAGCTTCCTCTGAATGAGTCTTAGGAAAATGAGGTTATACTCACTACACCACCACCTTCATTGGCAGTGTGTGTTTAAAATGTGCCAGCCACTGTGCTAAGTCTTTTACATGTATTATCTCATTTCATTCTCATAACAATCATATAAGGCAGTCATTTTTCTTATCTCCTCTGTACAAATAAAAAAGTGGAGGCACCGAGAAATGAAACAGGCTGCTAAAGGAAGTATGCCAAGCCAATAGATTGCAGAAAAGGAATTCAGACACAGGCGTTCTGACTTCAAAACATTTGCTCTTAACTGGCGCATTAAGGAGTTAGCTGCATAAAAAGCTGTATCCTAGAATTTTTATACAAAACCGCCTATAAAGGTGAGACAGCTTTGGTACTTCACCAAAATAAGACACTAGAGGTGTGGAGGGAGGAGGTGATGTGGATGAAGGGAGATAGAGACCTATTTCAGGAGTGCTGGTGACAGAGAAAACAAACTGCCTCCATGAAACACCTACATGGAAACACACTGCACCACCTGCCTGAACCCAGGAGAAGCACTTGGTAATCCAATGACACAATGGCAAGTCAAGGGCCTTTCTTCTGATTCTGTCACTGTGACTCTACTGTGCCCTCCAGGCTAGTGTGGCCTGGGAAACACGTGTTGTATCTGTGGTTTTCAAGTTTGGCTGCACATTGGAAATAACTGGGAAATTTAAAAAATACTAACACCTGGGTTCCCACCCCCAGAGAATCTGATTTAATTAGTCCTGTTTAGTTTAAGGCTTTCAAGTGATTCTAATGTGCTGTCAAAGTTGAAAACTGCTGTATTAGAGGGCATTACAAGTTACCTGATGAATGCTGGGAAACACTACTTTAGCCATTCTGCCAAACTTTGCTTTTTAATCGGAGGGTTTAACTCATTTACATTTAGTATAATTACTGCTTCCTCAACCCCACCCCTAAATGCCCAAAGTAGGAGGGACGAGGGTTCTGGGAAGCTGGAGCCTCCTCCCGGGGGAATTTGACTCTCAGGACCTCCCTCCTGTTCTTCCCCACAATGATACCCATCACTAAGAAACAAAATAAATGTGACTTCCCCCCCAAAAAGATTCTCTGTCTTCAGTTTTTAATGTTTGATTATGATGTGTCTAGATGTGCATCCCTATGAGTTTATTCTACTTGAAGTTCATTAAGCTTCCTGAATGTGTACAGTAATGCTTTTCACCAAATTTGGGGAGCTTTTAGACATTATTTCTTTAAATATTATATTCTTTTTCACCTTTCTCTCTCTCCTCATCTTTTGGGATTCCTGTTAAGATGGTATGCCTAGTGGCCTCCTACATATCTCTGAGGCTCTTTTCATTTTTATTCATTTCTTTTCCTTTCTGTTTCTCAGACTGGAAAAACAAAATTTCAACTAACCAATCTTCAGTTTGCTGATTCTTTCTTCTGCTGTTGAGACAATCTAGTAACTTTTACATTTTAGTTATTGTAATTTCTAACTCCAGAATTTCTATTTGGTTCTTTATAAAATATTTTAATCTCTTTGTTTATACGTTCTATTTAGTCAGACACCACTCTCATACTTTTCTTTAGTTCCTTCCTTCCTTCCTTCCTTCCTTCCTTCTTGCTTTCTTTCTTTGAATCAGAGTCTCACTGTATCACCCAGACTGGGGTACAGTGGCACAATCATAGCTCACCACAGCCTTGGCCTCCTAGACTCAGGCACTCCTTCCACCTTAGCCTTCCAAGTAGCTGGGACCACAGACATATGCCACCATGCCTGACTAATTTTTTAATTTTTCTTGTAGAGACAGGGTCTCACTATGATCTTGCCCAGTCTAGTCTCAAATGCCTGGCCTCAAGCAGTCTTCCCACCTTGTCCCCCGAAAGTACTGGGATTATAGGTGTAAACCACTGCACCCTGTCCTCCTTTCATTCTTTAGACACGATTTCCTTTAGCTTTTGAGGGTATATTTTAAATAGCTGACTTAAAGTTTTTACTTAGTAAGTCAAACATCCGAGCTTCCTGTGAAACAGATTCCATGGGTTGCTTCTTTGATGTATCTGTGCCATACTTTCTTGTTTCTTGACATGTGATATGGCTTGAATGTGCCTACCAAGGTTCATGTGTTGAAAATTTAATCCCCAACGCACAGTATCATGAGGTGGGACCTTTAATTAGGTCATTAGGACTCTGCCTTCACGAATGAATTAATGTCATTATTACAGGAGTAGATTAGTTATTCTGAGAGTGAGTTTGTTATAAAAGTGAATTTGGCCCACACTTGGTCTCTCACTGTCATCCTCCTCGGTCCTTCCACCTTCCACCATGGTACGATGCAGTGTGAAGTCCCCTGCCAGACACTGACATTATGCTCTTGAA
Organism: Tarsius wallacei; assembly: GCA_963574415.1. Classification (NCBI taxonomy): domain Eukaryota; kingdom Metazoa; phylum Chordata; class Mammalia; order Primates; family Tarsiidae; genus Tarsius; species Tarsius wallacei. The sequence continues at coordinate 9,547 of CAUYQG010128159.1, forward strand.
CACTCCAGCCTTCAGTACTATAAGCCAACTATATTTATGTGCATTATAAATCATCTAGCCGCAGGTATTCTGTTTTAGCAGCACAAAATGACAGCATGAACTAAGATAGCACGTGTCAATTTTTTGTTGGAAACTGTGCATTACAAATCATAATATGGCAACTCTGGAAATCAGAGTCTTTCCACTCCCCAGAGTTTGTCCCTACTGCCACTGTGTTTATTTTTTATTGTTGTTATTGCTTGTTTGTTTAGTGACTTTTCTGAATTAGTTCTGTAAAGTTTATATTCTTTGCTATATGGGGCCAATGAAATTCCTGCTTAGTGAGCTTAGTGGTCAACTAATGATTCAAGAGAGATTTTCTTTCTTTCTTTTTTTTTTTTTTTGAGTTAGTGTCTCACTCTGAAACCCAGGCTGAAGGGGAGTGGCATGCTCATGGCCACTGCAACCTCATCCTGCTGGACTTAGGCGATTCTTCCACTTCAGCCTTCCAAGTAGCTGAAACTACAGGCACGTGCCACCACGCCCAGATAATTTTTTGATTTATTGTAGAGACAAGGGGTCACCAAGTTGCCCAGGCGGGTCTTGAATCCGTGGGCTCAGGCAATCCTCTCGTCTCGGCCTCCCAAATTGCGGGGATTACAGGTGTGAACCACCACGCCTAACCTAAGAGAGATTTTCTTAAACAGCTGGAACCAATAAGCCTCTCAGTCTTTGCCAATGGGCAGTCTGTACATTTTGGACACATCTTCAATACTTAGCTAGGCAGTGGGCAACTCTGGCTAGCCTTTACTTCCTCATCGTGCAGAGCTTCAAGGTCAGCCAGAGGCCAGAGCTTAGAGCCTTCTCAGGTCTTTTGAGCATGCCCACAACCCTGGGCATGCACACAAACCTATGTGTGTGTGGTCTTCTAGAGTCTCAGGAATATGTGAAAGCTTTTCAAAGCCCCACGGACATCTCATTCTCTTGCCTTTCCTTTTACCTTTTTTTGGCCTATTCTTTGCTCTAACTGTTATCTACTGTCTCAGGCAGCTGCAAAGTTAAAAAATGGCTTTTAAGTGTTTTTGACAAATGTCCCCAAGGAAAGACTTTGGCACCAGGCAAGCTCAGAGTCAGGTCAAATAAAAGCAAGTCTTGCAACTGGTGTCTCTCAGGAAACCACCTAAGAGGTGAAATAACAATAATTCTTTTTTTTTTTTTTTTTGAGTTGGAGTCTCACTCTGTCGCCCAGACTGGAGTGCAGTGGCCGCTCCCGGCCACCGCAGCCTCGACCTGCTGGGCTCCGGTGATCCTTCCGCCTCCGCCTTCCGAGTAGCTGGAACTACAGGCGCGCGCTACCACGCCCGGCTGATTTTTTGATTTACTGTAGAGATGAGGTCTCGCCAAGTTGCCCAGGCGGGTCTCGAACCCGTGGGCTCAGGTAATCCACTCACCTCAGCCTCCCAAGGTGCAGGATTACAGGCTGAGCCACCAAGCCCGGCTATAACAATAATTCTTTAGAAATGAGGCCTTGAAGGACGTCAACCCATTTTGCCTCCCAAAGTGGCTGCCAGGCCATTGGTTTTTGAGGCTAACAGAGAGCCCGAGAGACGGGAATGGGAACAGGACAAGTTATCAGGTTGGTGCAAAAGTGATTGCAGTTTTAGACCTTGATTTTAAATTATTATAACTAGGCTCAAACACATCCTTATTAGTCAACTCATTGTTGCCAATGAGAAGTTTGTATATCCCTGTAGCAACAACAACAAAAAAAATCTGTGCTTCGGAATTCGATGAACTCTTGGAAAGCATTTTCTGCACCCTGCTGGTTGTGGAAGCATTTTCCCTGCCAAAAACTGATGAGATGTTTGAAGCAGTGGTAGTCGGTTGGTGAGAGGTCAGGTGATTATGGCGGATGAGGCAAAACTGTAGCCCAATTTGTTCTACTTTTGAAGCCTTGTTTGTGCAACGTGTGGTCAGGCATTGTCATGGAGAAGAACTGGGCCCTTTCTGTTGGCCAATGCTGGCTGCAGGCATTGCAGTTTTTGATGCACCTCATTGATTCGCTAAGCATAATTCGCAGATATAACGGTTTCAGAAAGTTCCTGGATCAGGCCAGCAGCAGACCACCAAACAGTGACCATGGCCATTTTGGGGTGCAAATTTGGCTTTGGGAAGTGCTTTGGGGCTTCTTCTCAGTTCAACCCCCGAGCTGGTCATTGCAGGTTGTCGTATAAAATCACAGTCCGATTGAGAAATTGTTCATTGTTGTAGATAAGAAAAGACGACACTTCAAAATGACGATTCTTTTGATTTTCGGTCAGCCCATGAGGCACCTACTACTCAAGTTCCTTCGCCTCTCCAGTTTGCTCCAAATGCAGAACGACTGTAGAATGGTCGGCATTGAGTTCTTCAGCAACTTTCTGTATGGTTGTAAGAGGCTCGGCTTCGATGATTGCTCTTAATTGGTCGTTGTCAACTTCTGATGGTCAGCCACTACACTCCTCATCTTCATGGCTCTTGTCACCTTTCAAGACTTCTTGAACCACCACTGCTCTGTACATTCATTAGCAGTTCTTGGGCCAAATGTGGCGTTGATGGTGCAGTTGTCTCTGCTGCTTTATGAGCCATTTTGGACTTGAATAGGAAAATTTTTCGAATTTGCTTTTTTGTCCAACATCATTTCCATAGTCAAAAATAAATATGAAATAAACATCAAGTAATAAGTCATTAGCAAAAAAACATAAAGTGAGAAGTGCACGTTAAAATGATATATGACATAACCACATTTATTAAGAACGTATTCAAATAATTAAGTGACAAATTTCAACTTGCCAAAACCACAATTACGTTTGCACCACCCTAATAAAATGTCATCAAGCTAATTGTTCTTACCAAGATTCAGCCATTTTTTGTGAACAATCACTCTCTGGATTGCCATAAGCCTTTAGTTAATTTCCAGAGTTCACATGAAAGTTTATTCTGACCAATTTTTGTCATTTTCTTATTGCTTTTTATGGGACAATGAATTTTCAGAGGTTACTTCTTTGCCATTTTTGCCAACATTAACTCTCAGTAAAAAAAATTGGTCTAGGATTTTCATTATATTCACCCTAACATTTCATGCTCATGTCAACATTTTAGCACTGTTTTTCTTCAGGTCCTGATGAGACCTATATCCACGTGCCACTGGCAATGCAACTTAGCATATTCATCACACACACTTGTGAGCACACTCCTCAGCTATCCTTCTGAATTATAATTTTAGGTGCTGTAAGTTATCTTGGGACAGTCCGCCTTTAAGAGACCAACAAAATTATCTCTCAGTAGCTTTAATTAATTTAGTTTCATTAGTTCTGAACTTCTTATGCTGTGTCACGTAATTATTTGTGAATTATATTCACGACTATTTCTTAATTGGTAGTAATTTTATCACTCAGAGGATAATTGTTAATTACTGTCCCCATAATTATCATGGAAGAAAAGCAAGACTCTTAAAAACTGTGAAATTAAATTGAAAAGGAATTTCAAACAGTCACATTCCCCTTTGCCTTGACATCCCAGATGGTGTCTATGGTTTGTGTTCATAGTTATGCAAAATGACAGATGTCGGGAAGCAAATATTTTCGGCATATTAATAAGAGTGAGCGCACTGCCACCTTCTGTATCAGCAGCTATGGCACTGATAAAGAATGTTGCTCAGGAACTCTCCCAGATATAGTAGGGAAAAAGGCTCATGTATGCTCTCGCATTGGTTTAGTGTCTGGATCAATAAATGGAAAATGAAAACACTAAGGACCAAGCACCTGCTCCACTAGAGACTCACTGTGTGACTTTGGTCCTGTTCCTTTTGGGGTGAGACAGGGAGGTGAGCCAATAAGCAGAGAGCAGCGTCTCATCTATTCAACATCATAATCAGGGAATAAGGGAGCGCACACAGTTCTCCAAGCATCCGAAGCTTCTTTAAGCTCCGAAATGTTCATTTTTATCCATTTTGGAGGAAATCCCTCTAAAAGATATCATACAGTTAACTTGTATCTTAGAGTGAGTGATACAAAACATAATTTCAACCTCATCTTCAACTGGCACACAAAAAAATGTAAAATTAATGGGACAGATAGAACAGTAGATTGAATCCCAAATACATCAGTCACCACATGTAAACGGACTATATGTTGCAGTTAAAAGAGATCTACTGTGGTCCAGAACTCTCCTCCCATCTTGACCCCTTCCAAGGAGACCTGTATCTACTGGAGGTGACAAACAACCCTACAGACAGAGGCCTCCAGGCCTACCCTTCTCCCAGAGGGATGAGATGTAGCATGTGTATTTGCAGGCCTAGCAGCCAGAGTTACTGCTCTCTCAGGCCTCCTCAAAAATGTTTTCTTGGATAAGTTAGTCTTTTTCGTTATGTGAAAGCAATGTTTCAGTTCTATCACCCAATTTTAGGTACTGTGACTCTCTTACCTTCCAGGCAAGGAGTGCACGTCTTCTCAGTTCAAACTGTGCTTCTAGTGGAGTGGAAGACTGATGTGGCTAGTTTTCAAATACTTAGAAGCTTTGATGATGGCGGCAAACTCAGTTCATTAATTTTAGCTCCCTCTGCTGTTTCCACAACATCATTAAAAACTACAACAAAAGCAACAACAAAAAAGAAAACAAAAACTGAAGAGTTCTTAAGGAGAGGAAAAGGACAGAAACGGCTTTGAGACCGGTAAGCAATATCAGTTAGGTTTAGTTTTTAAAAAGAAACAACCTGGCTGCGTGCAGTGGCTCACACCTGTAATCCCAGCACTTAGGGAGGCCCAGGCACAAGGACTGCATGACCTCAGGAGTTTGAGACCAGATTTGGCAACACAGAGAGACAATAAACCAAGTGTGGTGGCATGCACCCACAGTCCCAGCTACTCAGGAGGCTGAGGTGGAAAGATTGCCTGAGCACAGGAGGTTGAGGCTGCAGTGAGCCGTGATCATAGCAATGAATTCCAGCCTGTACAACAGAGCAAGACCCTGACTCAAAGAAAGAAAAAAAAAAAGCAATCATCATATGAAAACTAAACAAGAAGACACGGAATACACTTTTCCAAATAGCTATTTTTCTTTTGCTACATCTTCCTTTTTATCACTATTTAAAACCGTGTTCACATCAACTAATCTTACCAATCTTTTTTTTTTTTTTTTTTTTTTATTTTTCAAATAAATAAGTTGCCCAGACTGGAGTGCGGTGGCCACTCCCGGCTACCTCCGCCTTCTGAGTAGCCAGAACTACAGGTGCGCGCTACCACGCCCGGCTGATTTTTTTGATTTATTGTAGAGATGAGGTCTCGCCTGCCCAGGTGGGTCTCGAACCCGCGGGCTCAGGCAATCCACTCACCTCAGCCTCCCAAGGTGCGGGATTACAGGCTGAGCCACCGAGCCTGGCAATCTTACCAATCTTATCCTAATAATTTATGGCTTAGAGTTATTGATTTATTCTTCTATAAGTATTTATGGAGTGTGCATAGTGCTGGGTGCTACGACACAGAGGCGGTGAGGAGAGTTATTTTGCTAATACTCTTTAACCTTATGAGTCTGCATGGATTTTTTCCTAACTCTTTTCACTGTCATGTCCATTCCTTAGATAGTAGATGAAATCATTAATGAATATGAATGCAATTTACTATGGATTTACGTTTTAAAGTAAGACCTTCTAAAAATCTCGTCTCAGATCTTCAAACATATCATTACAGGCAGTGGTGTAGAGCTTAAGAGCACAGACTTGGGTAAATGATCTAAATTTCTGTACCTTATTTTCTCCATATGTATAAATGGGATAATGATGATAATGCTACTTCCTGTGGGATTGTTGGAAATAGTAAATGAGTGAATGTACATAAAGTGCTTAGAATAGTACCTGATACATAGGAAGCACAAAATAAATGTTAGTTACTATTTTCACTCACCTGTGAATTTACTGAGCACCTAATATGTCTTTCTAATTCATGTAAGCTATTACAAGATCAGCCTCTGGAATCACTCAAGCAAGTACACAATTAGGTGAGAAAGGAAAAACAGATTTTTGAAGTGTTGGCTAAGAGGGAAAAATGCATAAAACTGTTTCTCAAAAGCTGAAATGGTTCAGGTACGGTGGCTCACAACTGTAATCCCAGCACTTACAAGGTTGAGATGGGAGGATTGCTTGAGCCCAGAAGGTCGAGACCAGCCTAGGCAACGTGGCAAAACCTCGTCTCTACAAAAAAATTTTTAAAAATAACCAGGTGTGGTGGCACACACCAGTAATCCCAGTAACTCGGGAGGATAGTCTAAGCCCAGGAAATCAAAGCTGTGGTGAGCAGTGATGAGGCCACTGCATTCCAACCTGGGCAACAGAGTGAGACCTAGAATCACAAAAGATGAAATGGAGATTCTCGGTTACAATTCCCTACTGTCAGGTTCCATTCCATTTGTATGGAAAACGGTGGACATATTCAAGCTGGCTATTACCGGCTGAAAAGGGGCATTGTTAAGGGACATTAGAATGGAACAGATTCATTTGGGGTTTGGAAATATTTCCAAATACCTGAACTTGTGGAAGGAACTTGTTGGAGCAAAGACCCAGGAATTTTGGGGAGAGCTGGTCCTGTGTCACCATACAGAATGTTCGGCATTAATAGAACCCCATGGCAACAGAAAGGGACTGTAGGCCGAATAGCAATTATATTATCTGTGAAGCTGTTCATGTATTAGAAAGTTGACCCAACCATGCCATGAGCAGCTCTTGAGACAGGGCTTTTACAGACAAAATGTGGGTGTCTAATGTTTGCATAGCCCAAATTATATTACAGGAATAATTTGAGAAATACACACAACATTCCGTTCTAATCAGTGCACAGGTGCTGCTGTGACCAGCAGTCAGAATGTCTAGGGCCAGGGGATTCCTCAGGGCCACTTGGCTTGTGGGGTTTCTTCAGTGAGCAGAGGGAGAGCATGGTGGGTGTTGTTAAAAGCGACCCGCAGTATGTTTAGCGAAGGCTCCTACTTTTATCTTCGTAGCTTATCTTAAGCGGCAATTTCAGATCCTCCCTGTTTAGGTCATCAGGAGGATTCGATCTCTCAGTTGAAAAGAACGAAGGGCCATAGCTGTGGGATACGTGGTCTTTTAGAAGCTATACTCAAACAGAAGTTAGGATAAGTGCTCAGATCGTAACATATTTGGCAATGTTTCTTTTTTAAGTTTGTTTTCCACTGTCAATTGTGGATATGATGACAGGTTGGCTAAATATATTTAACCTTTGCCTGGCATGACGTCAGGTCTTATTTATAATTTGGTGTCTTATTGTCATAGAGTCCAATCTGCCTGTCTTAGGATCTCTATTTTAACATTAAATTATATGAACTTAGGCCAGGAAAGAATTCACAATTCAATCTAAATTGCAGAAAACAACACATTCTCAAAAATAATGAAAAAGAGAATCTAATAATCTAATAATTGCTAATTCTGTAGGCAGAATAGCAATTATATTATCTATGAAGTTGTTCATGTATTAGAAATTTGACTCATGAATAGGTCTTGAGACAGGGTTTTTACAGACAAAATGTGGGTGTCTAATGCTTGCATAGCCCAAATTATATTACAGGAATAATTTGAGAAATACACACAACTGTGTGTACTGTGTACTGTGTCTTCTTTTGAAACATAATTTGCTTTCTCCATTTTTACCAAAGACAAATCATAGTAGGATCAATTTATTTGCAAAGTACGTTTTGCATAGTTTGATTATTTGTGTAAAGTACAGCAAGAATAATTATTTGCCATATAGGCTCCTTTTAAATTGGCTTTGTTGGAATTTTTTTCTATAAGGAGTTTTATAGAAAGCCCAATCAAGGATTTGCCTGCAACACACCTGTATGAACTAGACCTCTTCAAGGTCTCAAATAAGTTGGGGTTCCCTGGCCTGTTAGTGAGCTAATGTCTTTGCCTACTACAGGTCAGGAGCCCTGCAAAGACAACAGGCCAGTTTTTCCAAGAGGTTTTTTATTGGCCCTTTATACACCTCAGTCTCAATTTCTCAAAGCAGTCTGCTTTACACCCGAAAATGTCATTCTGGTCAAAGTCTCAGTAGAAAAACCCAGTATCTCCAATCATGTCCTGTTACAAAAGAAAACAGATTGTTACGGAACGTATGCAAATAACTATATTGACATAGATCAATATTCACAAATAGTTTCCAATTTTGGAGAAATCAGGTAGAAAGAAATATACTTCAAATTTTACTCAATTGTGAAAAGCTATAAATAACTCAAAAGAAAGACAGAACAAAAGGAATCAGCAATGCTCCAAACAAAAGGTCATACAAAATTATGTGTCTTCTATTAGTCAGTCCATGCGATTAGCTCCTTTTCTGCTATATATATTGGGTCAACAATCCTCATGAACACATAAATTCTCTAATAATAAGAGTCCTGGAAGTCTTTTTCCTAATCCAGTGGCACAATTTCCCAGGTTATTAGAAGTTTACACTGAAGAATAACTGTCAGAGTCCTATAGCTGATTATAAATCACTTATTGAAAAGGATAAAAGTAAAGCAATAATTATGGGTGACAAAAGTCTTAGGATAGGCCATTGCTTTGTTAAACTCTGGTGTGTCCACATGGCTCTTTGAGCTATGGCCGCCATGTTTCCTAGCTTTGGCCCCCTCTGTTACCTTGAGGAGGTGAATCTGAATCCTCAATCCCTCTCTCTCTCTTTCTATTTACTTTCTAAATAAACTATATGTTTCAATCTTAAAAAAAAAAAAGTCTTAGGACAGCCATCGTCAAAGATACAATTGACAAGAAAATTTGGTTATTCTGAGGTATATAACAATTTAACAACAAAGAAAGTTACATGGATGCAAATCTCTGAATGTAAAAATCTGAATTCTTTAAAATCTCAGTTTTCCTAAACAGTCAAAAAACCCTAATGATACATATAGTTAGACATATCAGAATTATAGAAATGTCATACAATTTTTGATCGCATACCTATTGCCTATTGGTTATTACACAGGATCATAGGTCATTATAAAATAGTCATTCATTTAGCCAAAATGATAATTCAAAGACTTTAAAAAAACCCTTTTAAAAACCCTTTACTCTTTGATAGAGGAGACTTATTTTCTCAAACAGTAAGAACTAAGAAAAGACAGCTGGGGCCAACTGAATCTGTGTCTTTCCTTTATTTATTTTTTTCTTTTCTTTTCTTTCTTTCTTTTTTTTTTTTTTTGCAGTTTACCTAAAAAGTAAACAAAAACTTTTCACTAGCTTTTGAAATTACACAAAAAGCTTATTCAAAAGAGAGCGCCAATGACTATCTTTGCATGAGTGCATTAGTAACATTGAAGTCAATTTTAATAAAAACTTGTAAACAAATCTATCTAATTTTAATCAGTTTGACAATGTAAGATTTTTATACACGTTTATGACTTTCTATTAGAGACCAGACTAATGATCTAAGAAAATTCTGTTATTCTGGCATAGGGGCCTAGATTCTGGTCCATCATGACTGCACTTTTGATATTAATGTTTAATTTGAAACAAACTCTGAATTAATTTTTTCTCTCAGAATCAGCCCGTACAATCTCACATGCCCTTTTGCAATAGTCCCTGGGCTTAGGGAGATCAATTAACTTTAATTTCTGGCCCTGTGTTTCATAAAGGCAGTTCATTTTGATTGTTATCTTCTGGGTCTGAAGATGAGGCCCTGACTATTGGGATTTTGCAGAAGTCACTGCCTTTATCAAAACCAAGAGGAAAAGTCCTGTAATTTAACAGCACAAGGATTAGTTAATAGAACATTCATCAAAATATGTAAAAAGGCTCAGAACATTTTCTTGAAATAGAATCACAGATCAGGGTAAAATAACAGTTATCCATTTAATCAAAGTAGTAATTAAAAACTTTAAAAGCAACACAGAAAGGTACGTGGATGCAAATCTCTGAATGTAAAAATCTGAATTCTTTAAAATCTCGTTTTCCTAAACAGCCAAAAAAACCCTAATGATACTAATATAGGAATTATCCTGATGAAGCAAAATCTTGCCTTAGGCCGTTTTCTAAGAGGCAAAGCAAGACCTTCTGCAGTGTGTTTTTCCTTATGGGAGACAATCTGGAAATCAAGGCCGATGAAAAGGATATTTGAATTAATCAGGCAGGAAGAGTATTTCAAGATTATGCATATAGCAGGGAAACACATGACAGTTACAACATGAAAAGTTTTCTAGTTACATGGAACAATTTAGACATATCAACAAATGCCAAGAATACAGAATTAAGTTATACTGAAGGAAATCATTGCGTTTTTAGATCATTATGATAAAATATTTTAGCATCAGTCAGAACTAGAGGGAGAACAAAAAGGGACTGACAAAAGAGTTAAGAGAGCCATCATCTCGGGTTTTTCAAGAGGAAAAACAACCGGAAGCAGCGAGACATAGTAAAAGTTAAACTGAGATTTTCATTAAGAGGAAATCAATAGTGTAAGAAAAACCTTGTTTTAACACAGAGGACTAAGATTCAGAGAGACTATTTTAAATAATTCCCTCTTATTATAACCAATTTAATCATATATAAAATTCCTTTCATAAATTCTTTTTTATGAATCTGATCAGGACTTACATAGACCATTTACAACATGCGTGGACTTTCTGATTTGCCCTGTATTTCTCTCATTTCTAAAATAACCAGTCGCTTTATGCTGCGGCCCGCCGGGCTGCCTTGAGAGTCCTGAGAGAGAGCGGCGAGAGATGAAGAAAGACACAGACACAAAGACATAAAGAAAAGCTGGGGCCAGGGAGGACGCTTTCCTCTGATGGAGGAGAAGTGGCCCCGAACTAGCTCAGTATGTTTATTTTATAATCAAGCACAAAGGAAGTTGGAAGGGGTTTAAGGTCTGTGAGGGAGCTAGAATGGAATTTTGTTGTTACCTAAATGGCAAGCTGTTCCGTGGTTATCTTGTTGTAGCTAAGGCTTTGTCTGGACTGTGTGTACCCAGGTGTGTGGGCATCTGAGACACTGTTCCATGTAGCAGGCTGCATCCCTGCATCCCCTGCCTTAGGCGAGGATCCAGAGCTATCAAGCGAGACCTTGCCTTCGCTTGGGGCCTTTACTCAAGGCCTGTGACAGTGACAGCGTTTGTCTGCTCCCGTATCACATCCACTCCCGACATCTTCCCCTTTTCTGTTTTCTACTGTGGTGACTCTGAATTGGCGTTGGAGGATTTCACATCCGACTGGCGAAAAAAAAAGGAGGATTCGAGTAAATATGAAAAAACTTAGAATATACCAGGCAGAATGTTTTAACATATTAAAGAGATTGAATCCCCTGAGGTCCTTAAGAAGATTTTGTGTTATTTGGGCAGGTTGTAAGACAGGATCTTGACGATTTTGGATGTCCAGAATATTGTGGTAGAACTTGAGCAAGTCTATGTTGACGTTATTGTGACTTCATATGTCTTGGAGGTGTTTTTTAACTAAGTCCCAATTTTAAAGGCTGTTATAATAAGAAACACAAGTAACACAAACCCAATTGGATGTCGCATGGCATCATCGTCGTTGTTTTATTTTTCTGTTGTTTATCTGGTTTTTCAATCCAATGACTGCAGCCTCCAAGGCATTTAATTTTGTTTTTAGCTTTAAGTTTATGGATTTTTGCCGTTGTAAGGCCTTGGAGGTATTTTGAGCCAGAGCGTTGACAAACTCGGCATTTTGGATGAATTGAGACAGTGTGGCAGCAGCAGTTGCTGTAGAAGCGATGACCAAAATTAAGGTCACCAATCCCCAAATTATCAATTCAACGGCCCCATGAGGCCAGGCACAAGTTGGCGATGTCATTTCTGAAGTGCCTGTGGTCCTGTATCATTATACTAAGGGCTTGATTTGTTATTGGAATCATAATAAAAGGGGGCTGGTGTCAAACCAGGATGTCTTGTTCTGTATTATGGTGGGTGACACAATTTGTAAGATTATAAGAGTTACATTATAAGGCATGATGGATATCTACTGGGGTGACATTAACAGAGTCTGTTAAAAGGACATAGGGGGTTGGACACAGGCCCAGACCTCGTAGCAGGGTGAGGTCGCCCCAAAGCTTTTTCCCAAATTGACCAATGACCCACTAGTAAAGTTATCAAAATCAAGGGAGGTGGCGAGCTGCCAGTTTCTTTTGGATGTCACCTTGGGAAGTAGTAAGGGTGTTGCCAACAAAACCCCCAGGGGAAATGAGGTCCTGGTTAGGATGAGAGGGGTCTAGTCTGTGAGACCAATTATAGATTAAGAGGGGGGTTCCCATAAGGTTTAGGACCGTGGGCACAGCGGTGGCACATTTTGTTCAATTGGGGAA